>JAJHUR010100521.1:0-24563 GCA_027495735.1 Lutjanus campechanus | reverse complement strand
GACAGGTGTGTGTGCGTGTGTGTGTGTGTGTGTGTGTGTGTGTGTGTGTGTGGCCCCTGGCTGTGCTGTGGACACATGCGTCGTCGAGCCAGTGGACGCTCTGCAGTCCACACGGGTCCCTGCATGTGAGTGTGACAGCCCAAGGTCCCAACGCATGACGCATGCTTCTGTCCTCTGTGTGTGTGTGTGTGTGTGTGTGTGTGCCTGCTGGAGGTAGATTTGGTTACCATGGTGGCTTTGTGGGTGGACTGTCTGTTTGTGATGATGTGATAAGGAAGAGAGAGGGTGAGATCAAATAAAAGCAGCATGTTGAGGAAAAAGGCAGCAGACACAAAATGTGTCAGATGAAAAAGGAAAAGGAAAACGTCCGCTTCGACGTGTACGGTGATTCTTCAGCGCTGCGATTGTCTGCGTCAGTCTGATGAGTTTAATCTCAGCAGCATCATTGCTGTGCTGCACATAAAAGCAGTAAATTAAATACTTTTTGAAGTAAACTTTAGCTCCTGCTCATCAAGCTGGTGCCACAAGAAAATAATATATAAAGTAAGATGTTACCTTCTCAAAACTCTGTAAAATAGAACAAATAAAAATGATGTTCTTTTTTGAATAAACTGCTGCATCTAGCTGTTCCTGCTCATAAGGAGTGACCAGTAAATAATATATAAAATATAAATATATGTGCTGCCGTCTCCTGGCAACCAGTGACTCCTCCCAGTAGTAGCTGTGTTTTGAGTTTTGACCCTTTGAGGTTGCTGTAGCTGGTCAGTGTTGACTGAGTTAGCAATGAGAAGTCAGCTGCTTTTTAGTTTGTTTTAGAAGAACAGAGGAAATTTATGCCTTGAAGTGTTTAAGCATGTGAAATAAAATGGGGGCCAGGAAGGCAACTTACATGGAATATTTGGTGGCCACAGAGAAACTTTTTGTCAACTTGTTCTGTAGGAAATTGCAACAGGGTTTAATCAGCGATTAATCAATAAAATAATCAAGAGATTAATCAGTAATAAAGACAAAGATGGAGGTTGCAGTTTTTTTTTAGATTATTTTTCCGGCTTTTGCCTTCACTTGAGATATGGCAGGAAAGGAGGTAGTGAGAGAGGTGAGATGCAGTAAATGAGCTGCAGGCGGGGATCAAACCGGTGGCTGCTGCAGAGGACCAACAGCCTCAGCACATGGGGGCGAACACTCTACCAGCTGAGCTATAGGGGCACCTGAGGTTGCAGTTTTAGGCAGTCAAATTCTTTTTGGTGAAACTTGTTGGAAGGACAAGGTTGAAAACTGCCCTTCAAAATAAATCTGAGGAGAAAATCAGAAAAAGAAAAAAAAATCAGGGCTGATGTGTTTACTCCGGACGACATCACAGGTTTGTGGTGAACCTGCCAAAATGAGTTTTCAGAGAGTTTTTTTGGCGGCGCTGAAAGCTCAGACCTTTTGGCTACACGATCTCAGCGGGCGGAAAAACTCCAATCTGCAGTCGGCCGCTATCGATTCTCTCTCAGCTGTGTGCCATTAAAACAGCCGAGTGTCAGAGAGCAGCGAGGAGAGGGAGCGAGGAGAAGGAGCAAAGTAATTAGGCTGCCAATACAGACTGGTATGACACACACACACACACACACACACATCACAGACACAAACATATGCACTCACCCTGGCAGGTATCATTAGCCCACTTCTCACATCTGACGCTCCAAATCCAAGATGGCCGTCTCGGGCCTTCTCCAGGAGAACCGTTGCTAGGCAACTCCCTCCCTGCTCTGCTGCGCTGCAAGTGGAAGATGGCGTCTCCCCATGGACTGCATGTGTGTGTGTGTGTGTGTGTGTGTGTGAGAGAGAGAGAGAAATAGAGAGAGAGAGAAGAAGCAGGAATGTTGTTATGCTGTGGTTGATCTGAGAGAAGGCCTCAGATATAACACACACACACACACACACACACACACACACACACACACACACACAGAGCAGCACAGATGAGCAGATTGGACCCAGATGTTCTGGCCGTCCTCCACGGTCGGATTGTGAAATGCAGACTTGTCGTTCTCCGTCTCTTGCTCTATTTTCTATCTATCTATCTATCTATCTATCTATCTATCTATCTATCTATCTATCTATCTATCTATCTATCTATCTATCGTTTGGTTCTGGCTCCATGAAAACATGGATATGTGACACTTGTTCTTTTCTTTCCTTCCGTCTGTTTTTCAGCCACATTTCATTCACTCCTCTCTCTCTGTGAAACACTCCCACTTCCCTCACACCACAGCTCTGCAGCAGACCTGTTGCCATATTGTCTTTTTTGTGTGCTGATTCATGAATCTGCAGCGCTATTTCGTACGTTAGAGTTTAGAATAAATAATAAACGTCCCAGGCTGCAGGCTGTCGTCCAGAGACTGAGATTGTGTTCATGAAGCTCACCCGGAGATGATTCTCTCTCTCTCTATATAAAATGACCCTTTTTAGAAAAGGGATCTTGAAAATTGCAGGCAGTGGTCAATATTTGTTCACAGCCATAATTTGTTTGTATGCATTGATGCACAGCTGCAACTGTGCCCTCAAGCCATGCACCCGAAAACACAATCTGTGTGCAAACAGCTGAGTTCATCTTTTGTCAAATGGAGTAACAGGGTCGCCGCTCAGGTGTGATAATTTCACTTATTTCAGATGAAACAACAGCTTCAAAGCAGGACCTGAGGAACAACAAATAAAACTGGTGATTTTTGAGAAAAGCTGATAGATGATGGAAGAAGTGAGCTTTTCTTTCTCAGCCTGCAGGTGGATGTTTTTCACTTGTTATAACAGAAATATGTTGGGACTCTAGGTGGCTGTGATGATGTGTTGTTCATCTTCTTGTCAACTATGGTTGGGAGATTGGATGCATATATCGTCTGTCTGCGATTGGCTGCATTGCTGTTTTTGTTGACATTAAGAAAATCTTCCGTCTTTCTAGACCAAGCAGAACTTAGACTGTTATTTTCTCTTTCTTAGAGGAGAGTGATGTTTCTCAAAGTGTGGTAAAGATGCACATCTGTCAGCTGTCGTCCTTATAGCTTATTATCACACCAGCATGTTCACGTGCCCGCTCATGTTTTGCTGGATTTCTTTCTCTGCTGTATTTGATTTGGCTCCCTGTTGTTGGCGAGTTAAACATCTCTGTGGCAGTCAAATAAGAGTCAATAATTAGAGTTTAACAGCAGTTTAACAGCATTTAATGGGGACAAACAGGGAGGTATTAGCTCACATTAGCCCTGCTGTGAGGACCCCGGGGTGCTGTGATTGACAGGTGGTGGTGGTGGTAGTGAGGCGGGGGCATCAATGGTTGCCTAGGCAGCGAAATCCCCCCTCAGGGATTGTAATGAGCTTCTCCACGGCCGCCCCTCCACACTGACCTCTGCCTGTCCGTCCAGCCGTCCACTTTATTAGACCTACTGAGTCTGAAAACTCATATCTTCATATAAAACCTCTGCTGATGCTGCGACTGCACGTCTTTATCATGCAGTTTATATAAAGTAACAATGGAAATTATTGAATGTTTTCATTCGTGATTGTTGTAAAACAAAAGCAACATGTGGCTCGGCTCGTGAGAGCCTTTGTTTCTACTTTGTGTCTGGTTGGTCGTTCGTGGGAAACTGTGCAGAGGTCAGAGGACGAGAGCACAGAGGAAGAACAGGGACGTTAGCATTAGCAACAATAGTTACCATGGTGCCAGTAAACAAAAAAGCCACACAAACATTATCAACTGAAAATTCAGAGATTACTTTGCACCAAACACATACGGTCTGTAGGTTAGAGCTGGGCAACATATTAATATTATATCTGTTGTCTTAGATTCTGTGTATCTATATCATGACATGGCAAATGCTGTCTGTTTTAAAGGCTGTATTATAGCAGAGTGAGTGAGCTGTTCAATTATTTGCCTTTACTCACTTCATCATTATATCTACAATACTGATGATTATTTATCTAAAATCTCATTTTGTCAAATCACCAATAGTCGTCCCCAAAATATTGTCACAGTATCAATCAATATCAAGCTGTTTTATCAAAAATATAAATCATTTTGTCTGTATAACTCAGCCCTGTTATCAGAGATGTAACGATACAAAAAACTGATGGTACAATAATACCATGATAAAAAAAAGTCCACAATACAATATTTATTGCAACATTAAAAAACAAAGAAAAACGATGACTTCTAATGTCTTTTATTAAAAAATAAATCTGATGTTTTTTTTTTGTTTTTGATTTAAAGTTCTTCTTTTTTCCTTCTCTAATAAAATAAATTAACCATCTATAACCTGGGTGTGCAAAAAGTTAGCATGAGTTGTCTTTGATAGTTAATGTTTGAATTATTATGTACAAAAAACAAAAACAATCCAACAGTCAGCAGCAGACGTTTATATGATAAAATCAGTGCATGTTACCAAACAGTCTTTGGTGCTGGTGAGGACTCTGTAGTTTGTTTGGTCCTTTCTGGTGTCCTCGATCGTCAGGACACCATCAGGTTGATGTTGACTCATACGACTGTTGGATTTTAGCGAGTGCTTGGTGCTGTTGTTCATCAGTGTGGATGATCACGTTGTTGTTGTTTATTGTTTTTGGTGTTTCCAGAAATAAGGAAGCAGACGAGGCTCAGACATGTTGTAGAACAGAGAACTTTAAGGAGAAATCTGTAATGTATTTCTTGTGGTGAGTCATAAAATGACCATGATATGTCAGGGGAAATTAAGGAAACATTGAAATATTTGCTGCAGCTGCAGTGTCCTTTGAACTTTCTGTTCTGGCCTGTAACTTGTGTTTTTGTTAACCGGTTTCATGTTTGTTTGAGTTCAAATTAATGCCGAATCTTTGCTGAATGAGCAAAGTGTGTGTTTATGGGTCGTAAGAAATAATGAATAATCTTGTAGAAGGAATAGATATTTGTAAAGGTTAAATTGAGCAAAATGTTAATGGAGTTTGGCAGGCAGGGACTGCTTTTGTTTTCAGGATAACAGGCTGAACTTTACATTGATAGACAGCTGACAGTGGAGGACTCGTGCTCACTTGTTATTGTCAGGTCACTGTTGCGCTCGTCTGATGCTCCTGCTGTGTTCCCGCCGCCTGCCTGAGCCTCCTTGAGTCTGGGGGAGACCGTGGGCTGTATATTAAATAGGATTTCAGCCTATTTAATATACAGTCTGTCGCTACATATTGCTCCTTTAATGTTGGTCGTAATGAATGTTTTTATTTAATAAGTTGAAGAACAAAAGAAATGTACTTTGACAGCATTATGATAATGAACAAACAAACTATCACATGACCTTGAGAGGCTCTATACATGGAAACAGCTGCTGCTGGAGGTCGACTGATGAACTGAACAATCTGTGCGAAGCCCCGCATGATTCTTTTATCTTTCCGTCTTCATTTCCATCATTATTCATCACACCATTTTTTTTTTTATGTTGTTTGAGTTCTGTTTTACATTTTTATCTTTAATGAACAGTCTAGACAGAGACGTTAAAAGACTGGGAGAGGCAGAAAAGGTTGGGTGACACGACAACAGAGCAGATTCTAACTGAGGGCGATGTGCTGACGTGGTGTCTGTCCAACAAGCCACAAGCACTGCCCTTCATTTAAGCAACAATAAAAAATGTTCTTCTAAATTATTTGATGACTAAATTAATTTTAAAAAAACAGCCCACACCACCGTCACTGGCTCTCTCACTCTCTATCTATCTCTATTTGTTTGCAGGGGACATCACTCAGAAGGGTTATGAGAAGAAGAGGCACAAGCTGATCAGGGCATATGTTCCACATGCTGGAGGTAATTTAGCAACCTCTGACCTGCCCCCCTTTCCACACACAGCCCCCATAATATTCCCATACCACCACGAGGTATCGATCCGGTATCATGACAAATACAGTTGCGATGATACTCGACTCTATCGATTCAGTCTTCAGCCGCCGCCATTAGTGAATGTAGGTTAAGACTCCCTAGAGCTCAGCTTGGGCCTGCTCCTCCGTATCTGAATCTGAACGTGCTGTAGTCGCTCACACACACACACACACACACACACACACGCAGGCCTCACTGCAACTAAAACACACACACACATCCATCACACAACCTGGGTTAGTCTGTATCATTTATCACAGCAGGGGTGTAGCTTTATGGGTCACAAGATACCGAGAGATGTTCTGTCCTACAGCAACAACACAACGACCACATTGTTATAATTTTATTTTATGTTTTGTTTTTTTCAATTATTTTGTTTATGAAGTCAGAAAAATATAATTTTTCTGCTGAATCAAATCATCTCCATGTTTGTTTTTTCTTTTTTTGCACTGTATTTATTGCTTTTGTGAAACGTGTATGTGCATATGTGTGTGTGTCTCTGTGTGTGTGTATGTGTGTGTGTCTGTATTATATATGTGTGTGTGTCCGCCTGCTTGTCTGCTTGCTTCTGTAGGTATGGAAGGGCCCATGTCTCATCGGGCCCCGCTCGGCCCTCCCTCTGCTGCCCGTTTCCACCGGCGGCGAACCTCCGGCACCAGAGACGAACGCTACCGATCAGGTACAGAAGCTACACCTGCACAGCATCCACATCGCTGCGGGAATGTGCTTAAAATGTGCTGAATTAAACATGAAACGACAAGAAATTTTCCTTCCCCGTTTATCAAAAACATGCAGATGTTGTTGTAGCTGTCTAATTAATGTAGCTATCGAGTCTACTTAATTAAACTGGCAGGATGTGTTTGCTATTTAAATTAGCACTTTAGCAAATAAGTATTGCACCTCCATGAAGCTGAGGAACTTTACAGAAACAGCTCGAAAGCCTCAAAAATACTGGATCCTACATTTTCCAATCATGTAAATCAATCGTGTTTTTCATGTGACCCATCCTGCGTCGTAAACAAAGTAACTCAAACTCAACACTCAACTTGGTCGTAACTTTCAGACACACACAAGGGTAGACACAGGTGTATACTCAGCTGATACACTCGGCTACTTAAGTCAAAATATGTAGCATAGAAAATATTATTTGAATTCAGTTGCTAAATTAGAAATTAAAAAGAAGAAAACACATTGCATCACCAGGTTTGAGCAGTGAAGTCTTTTTGGAGCTCAGTGAACTTCTGCTGAGACGAGTCATACAAACATTAACTCACTAAAAATGAACAGTTCTTGTCGTTGGTATCTATAGTTAACTGGATTGATTGATTGATAGCTCTCTAGTGTTGTTCATTGTCACTTCAGCTAATATATAAACTGATATTTTGCTCCATTTCCACTGAGGGCAACTCAGACACTGAAATTAGTTCTGCTTCCACAGCAGAAAAGTATTTTCTGTAAGTCCAATCTGCTTAATTCAAAGAACCCAAAACACACAAACTGAGTAAAACAGTGAGCTCGACCTTTGTGTGAATGAATCTCTCTCCTCTGTCCCAGACGTCCACACCGAGGCGGTGCAGGCCGTTTTAGCGCGACACGTGGAGAGGAAGGTGGCCGTGCCGATGCCCTCCAAGAGACGCTCACTGGTGGTGCAGACCTCCATGGACGCCTACACGCCTCCAGGTGACGAGACACAAACCAAAACACACACATGCACTCCTCCTCCTCCACACATGGCAAACATATATCCATCTTTTTAAAGGGATAGTTCAGAATTTCTTAGTTTAGTTGTATGAAGTATTTATCCAGAGCAGCATGCCCCCAGTTTGGAGAAGCAGCAGGAGTACTGGTATAGGATGCTAAAAATATACCACCAACTAAAAAATCTAAAAAGATCAGTTTAAGTGTATGCTATATTTAAAATATGTTCACCACTTTAGCTTGGCATGAGGCAGCCTCTTACAAGGGGAAACTGAAGCTAAATATTGCTCTCTCGAAAGCCACCAGACTCCACTGACAAAAACAGTAATTTTACCTCACAGAACACAGGAGTTGTTGGTCTGAAACTGCCTCAGTCTGTTGGTTTGTTTGTGTTATTGTGTGACTTTGGTGAATCCAAACGTAACCTTTAAAACAACAAAGTCACACAGTAACACAAACAAACTAACAGATCCAGGCAGTGGTTGACCAACAACTCCTGTGTTCTGTGAAGTGAAATTAAAGTAAAGTAAAGTAAAAATGTTATTGTCTTATGAAGTCTTGTGGCTTTGGAAAGGGTGATACCTCTTCTCCAGATAACCTTTTACAACAGGAAACTGAAGGTACTGTATATAAGCTATAATATCACTTTCCAAAGCCACCAGACTCCACTGACAAAACCAGTAATTTTACGTTGCAAAAGACAGACATTGTTGGTTGACTGCTGCCTGGATCCTTTAGTTTGTTTGTGTTATTGTTTGTTGTTTTAAAGGTTTAGTTTGGATTCACCAAAGTCACACAATAACACAAACAAGCTAACAGATCGAGGCAGTTTCAGACCAACACCTCCTGTGTTCTGCGAGCTAAAATGAATGATTTCATGGTGGAGTTTGGTTGGTTGGGACAGAGTGATATTTGGCTCATGTTCCTCCAGAAAAGCACCTCATACAACCACACTTCAAATAATCTTCAAACTGTCCCTTTAAGTCAGTCAGTCTGTCAGTCAGTCTGTCCTTGAGTGGAGAAGTGAGGTAGCTTAAGACTCATGTTTGGACAGGAAGTTGATTTTTTGACCTACTGAAGCGTACATTTCAGTTCAAAAGTAGAATTCATTTAAATTCTCAGACTGGTGTCTTTGAAGAGCTCGATTTATTCATTTTCCAGTGACTTTGAAATAATTGTGCGATTTAAAAAATGCTTGGAAAGTGAAAAAGGCACTCACTCACCCAGACACACACACACTCACACACACACTCACATACACCGGTTATCTGAGCCGAAATGGGTTGCACTAAGCCTAAAATGTGACCCCAGAGAGGCTGCCTTGTGCCCAGACAGGATTATGTTGTAATGCTGTGTCTCTGGTTCTCAAACGTTTTATATTCTGACGGAGAGACGCACTCATTTCTCCAAAAAAAACTGCAAACATGCACATTTCCTGAGGCATGCAAACCCACTGACATGTTAACAGTGAAAACAAACCACAGACAGCTGTAATGTCAGCTACTGTAACTACTGCCTGGCATGAAAAATAGGAAAAATCCTGATTATTAGCTGTTTTTTTAAACTGTTATTGTGCGCTCTGTAACCACGGGTCGCTGGCTGAAATGGGATGGTGACCTTTCCCTCAGATATGAGCTCATTATATTGAACATAATCAGAGCTGATAACATAATTTGGGTGTTGATTGAATCTTAATGAAGGAAATGTAATAACTTTGTTCACCTGTAATATCCTTTTTAACCTTTGAGAACATTTTTAAGTGAACCTGACGTCTCCACAAAGATTCACTTAACTCATGAATGCTTAGTTTTAGCTGCTTTGATGACGTTCTGACGTCACGTTTTAGAAAAATCAGTGCAGGAAGTGGAGTGAATCTTCCTGTTCTGTTACTTAAATGTAAGATTTATGTTCTCAGTGGTGTTTACTGGGCCTCCCTGCGCCTGCTCCTCTGTGTTCAGCTAATTAACTCTTATTTAAAGAATTAAACTCAGTCTCTGTGGTTCTTTTTCTGAACTGCCGCCTGAAGCCAGTTTTAACTAAATTGGTTCTTGTGGCTCTCCTACGTGAGCTGACTAATTATTGACATTTCGGGTCCGCGAGCTCAGGAGCCGGCAGTCTGTGCCGCCGCTTTGACATCATGAAACTTCAGTGGTGAAAAGTGGTGAATCACGTCTGCTGCTGCCTGACTTTGAGACATTTTGCTGAATTGATAAATAAGTCTGTGCTTAAGTGAAAAGCCTGGTTTGAATTAACTTCAACTTCCACTCGAGGCTTAAGCCGTTCCACTAAGTCAACACTAACTCATGAGCGCGCACGGAGAACAGAAGCAGCCCAGAACAGCTGACTGTCGAATCTATGCTTTGTGCATAGATGCATTTTCATTTCTGTTATTGGAGCAACGATAAAAAAAAACAGCCCCAGAAAAAAAGTACACAAATGAGAAGTATTCACACGCTTATGTCATACTTGTTATGTAGCGTGTATGACCTTAAGCCAGTTAAGTCCTTTATTAGTCCCACATCGGGAGAGTTTACAGTGATACAGCAGCAAAAATATAAAGAAGCATCAATAAAAAATCTAAAAAAAAACAAGGGCATATAGAAATGAGAAGAATTTAAACAGAGGGAATACAAAAAATAAAAATGGAAGCACTATAAAGAAGAAAAATATAAAAATAGAAACATTATAAACAACATAAGGAGACTCAGGAACATAATGTTATAATGAATCCACTGTCTGTAGTTACAGTAAGTGCTGGATGACTCTGGAGGGCCATGTTGAAAGGGAACATGAGTAGGCAGTCAGATATCCATAAAACCATAATCAGATATCACATTTTGGTTTGATTACGGCATAAAAACCAAACAAAGCAGTTCTGTTTTAATGGAAATGTTCACCTGAACATGAGGAACTTTTCCATCATCGTCTCTCCGTCATGTTAGTTGAAGTTTTTATGTGTAATAATAACACACACAGCTCATGCAACATAATGCACCTGTTCTGAAGCCAAAGTATTCCATTAAATACAAAAGGTCAATATTTGCAGCAGTTTTTAGCTCAAGTTTTGACAAAAACTGCTTTTTAGTTTGCACACTAACTTTTTTTTAGATAACTTTTTACTAATGTTTCTGCAAATCTTTTAAAGTCACACAACACTTTACTTTTTTATGTTGCTGACTATAAACTATAAACGTTTATTCAGTTTAACTCAGTAACTTTTATGACAACTGCACAGCTGATGCAAATTTGTTTATAATACGTTATGTTAATTTAATAACATTTATTGTATTTGCATACATGTAACTGTTCATGTTGTGATTTCTGTTAACAAATAATGGCGGTTACTGACTCTCACTAGGCCTGTCCCCCCTGTGCTCAGACTCGTCGTCGGGCTCAGAGGAGGAGGCGGGGCCAGGCGACGACATGTCGGGCATGGAGCACTGGATGAGCCGCCCCTCCCAGTTAGGCCCCGCCCACCTGGGCTCCACCTCCTCCTCCTCCTCGTCCACGCAGAGCGGAGGCAGCGGCAACGCCGGGCGGCTGGCCGACTCGCTGGCGCACACGCACATCTCGCACCTGGCGCACACGCACCTGGCGCACACACACCTGGGCCAGTCGCACCACCAGCAGAGCCACCTGTCGCAGTCGCACCACGGTAAGATTTTACTGGTTCTCACTGGGTTTTCATTCATGATTCAAAGCTTAACTCTGACCTCTGAGATGAATTAAAGTTTGACGTAACCTTTGCATCAGTGTTCACCTGTACTGTCTGTGTGCCTGCAGGTATCGGCCACCTGTCTCTGAAGAGGAAGGGAGCTCTGAGTGTTGCAGAGAACGGAGGATCTCTGCGACGATCCTGCGAGTTTGGATCTGACATGCTGTGGCCACCGCCGCTGGAGTCAGACGGTAAGTCCAACACATTAACACCTGTTTTATCTGCTTTAATCAGGTTTAAATATCAGCTACAATTAATACAACCTTCATGTTTTGGAGTTGAGTGTCAGATATTTCCAGGGAAACAGACTCTGGGAGGTTTACAACCATGTTTTGTTACTGATTTTAGGCCAAAGTTAGACAAAAGATCTGAGCTCGCTGCTGATGGCTAACAGCTCCCCAATAAATGTGATTTATTAGAGCGACGTTTTGATCACAGATCAAAGAGGCTGAACTGAGATCTGATGATTGGTCCAACTTCACTTAGTGTTTTGATCCTTCATCTGTTAAAAGCTTTTGAATTAAAGCTGCGCTGCACCAACAAGGATTCATTTTTAAACACGGTTTAACTTTAAATTATGAGGCACAAAACTTTTAAACTAGCTTACAATTTAAAAAGTTTACATTTAAACGCCCGTTTATTTTTTATTCCAGACCAAATTGAATTTAATTCTGCTGCACCAAAACTTTAAACTCCAGTTCAAAGTGTGATCCAGTTTTAACTTTAAACTTATACTTGAAGAGGTTTAACTTTTAAAAAGTGGCTGCCTTTTTGAGACGACAGCACTCAAATTGAATTTTTGTTTATTTTAATTTGAGTAAGAAAGCATCTCCATATTGATTAAACTTTTATTTAATTTTGGTTTCACTAAACTTGGATTAGTTTTGCCATTTTAAATCTGAATTTACTCGTTTTATGCTTGGATTTGCTAAAACAATATCAAATGAATCTTTGTTGGTCCAACTCAGTCTGTAAGTTATTGACAAGCTTCTTTTATGATGAGGAAATCAGCTAAATGTCATCTGATCATGTTGAGAAAAGCAGGTTCTGTGCAGAAATGGTACTTTATATCATAGAACATGCTGTGATTTAATTATGAGTAAACAAAGGGATGTTTGTGTTGGAACAGGTATTGTGTTGAATCGATGTCTCACCATGCAGCAGAACTCGTTCACTCCTGTGTGTGTCGGGGATGTGACCCACATTCACAAAGAAAAGGACCATCCTATTGTGTTTAATTGTCCATAAGAGCAATTAAACAAGGCACTTGACAAAGAGCGCAGTGATAAATATGAACAATGAGTCACCGCTGGCTGTTTGTGTCTGTGTTTCCGTCCACCTCTCCCTCTCTGTTCTCCCTCCATCTGTCTCCCCCCCCACCGTCTCCCTGCAGAGAACCACTCGGCCCCCCCGGATGTGACGGGCTACTCGTCGGACTCGTCCCACTCCCACACCGAGCGTCACCACATGGCCAACATGGGAACCATTGCCAGGAACACGCAGAAGTATGGCAACGCCGAGCGCATGGAGACGGGCGACGGTAAGAGTCATCTCCTCCGCTGTCGCACCTTTAGCCTGACTCCCAACTGGAGCCTCTGAATAAAGATGCTGAAGACGGTCGGATAAAAATAGAAACTCCTTAATCAGGAGGTGAGCTCAAATTGGACCACCGCCTTAGAGAACTGACCAATTACACTGTCTGTTCATGTCACTCCCCTGGATGAACAGATTGGACTTTTTTTTTTTTTTTTTAAACCTTTTATTGTTTTTTTTTTAAGCATCTCTGTTCTTTTTCAGCATGCTTCACAATCATGCAGTCACAGTTAGAAAACTGAGAGCTGTTCACAACAAACAGTCTGGTTCATTCAAGCTGAGAACTGAACGCTTTACTCAAGAAATACAGCGTTTCTGTGAAGACGTCTAAAGGCTGTTTGTTCCTGCTGTTATCTGCATCTTGAATGACCAGTCTCACTTTTTCCTTTGATCTTTTTTGTTGTTCTATATGCAAATAAACACGTAGCTACATCGGTTGGGAGCAAACGGACTTAAGTTATGAAAAGTATTGATGCCACGTGTTTAAAACAAGACAATATCTGTTAATTACGGTATTGAAAGTACTGAAGCTCTGCCTGAAATTTGGCTTGAAGCAAAACGAGACAATGCTGAGTGACTTTTTCTGCATCACAACCTGCACAGTGGTTCATTTTCTATCAAATATATATAAACATATATGTGGTATATTGTATCAAAGCTGAATATTCTGATATCATGACAACTATAAAACAGACGGCACAATGTTTTTTACACAAAGAAAGAAATAACTTAATGTTTCCCCAAACTCAATAACTCCCAAAATGTGAGATTTTTCGAGGGAGTCTGGGGTCTTTCTCCACAGGAGAAACTCTCTTTACTGTATTTGTAAAATATGACAAGTTTATCATCAATGAAATGTGGAAATCAGTTGAAACAGCTGCTAAATGACGCACTGAAGTCATGAGTTCTAACCGCTAGAGCGATACCACAACTGACAGTGTGTCTTACAAGAAAATAAACAACTTTATGTGTTTTATTTAATGCCAAATTTACAAGAAGGGGAGAATGATTAAGAATTTGTTGTGGACAATGTTTCACAAAGTTGATAAAGTTTCTTCTCGCTCAGCAACTCACAAAATTGTGCAGTTTTTCAAGGAAGTTTGGGGACTTTCCTTTTAACTTTTGAGATGATTACCCAGACCGTCAATAAAATGTTGTCTTCTTTTATAAATTAAATGTAAATGGTGAAATCAGTTAAAATGGTGTGTTCAAACACCTGCTAAATGTAGGAAAGTAGACGCTCTTCAGAGAATTTATTGAGATGCTGCAACTTAGTGTTTTTACAAGGAAAGAAACAGCTTCATGTGTTGCATTTAATGCCGAATTTACAAGAAGGAACAAACAATTCAAGGATTTTTTGAAGTGTGGTTGTATGAGGTTCTTACCCGTAGTCTGAATGTGGTCTGAGCGATCAGATCTCAACGCGTCTTGTACTTACTGTCCACGTGTGATCGGATCATCCAGGACGTATGTTAATACCAGGATCAAACAGCCTCCTAAGACATGTGAACCACCAGTCTTATGATCACAAATCAAATTCTAGTCACCATCTTATAAAACTTGTCGTAACACTTGAGGTTTTTGAATTGTTATTGATCAGATGATGAGGACTGTCTTACAGGCAATCCAGGCCACCGCTTTCCTTTTCCACTGTGCAGATTTAGCCCCGAACATGATCCTCACCCCGTGTGTATGTGTGTGGGGTTTTTACAGGTGTTCCAGTCAGCAGTCGCGTGTCAGCTAAAATCCAGCAGCTCGTGAACACGCTGAAGCAGCCTCGCAGACCTCCGCTACGAGAGTTCTTTGTCGATGACTTTGATGAACTTCTGGAGGGTTAGAAACCGTCTTTGATTCTGCATGACTCATGATTCTGTCTGATTTAAGTTTACACTGTGTCATCCAATCTATCTTCATACTTGGGAGTCATCATGAGTGTTTCCTTTAATAACACAGTAGATTGTGTTGGACAGGTGAGAACTCAGGTGTTCAGCTTCACCTCACCTCATTCTATCAAGATGTAAAACAAGCTTTTGTCAAGCGGGATACGACCCAGCTGCATCCATGAGCGCAAAAGCTTAGAGGTAAATTTATTAGACGCAAAAAGGAAACATGATTTTGTTTGTCTGGGGCAGTGCTGGAATGTAACTGAGTACAGTTACTCAAATACTGTACTTAAAGGGTAATTTTAAGGACATTTTTCAACCTGGAAATTGGTCCAGTATTGAGGGATGTCCATCAAAATAAGCTCAACAAAAGTGTGTGCTTTTGTCACTAACAGACTCAGATTGTTATTCTAAGTGTCTGACAGCATTATGGAAAGGATTCCTGCAGAGAGAGAGAGCTTTTTATTAAAGAGTAAAAAAACCAGAAACAGCTGCTTTATTTCTCTCGTCAAACTCACCAGGCTCCGTTTGAAAAATTGTAATTTTATCTTCATCATGGTTGTTTTCATTCAAACTTGACAGAAACAAAATAAAGCTAGCTAAAAACGTTTTGACTCGTCTTTCCACTGTTCCAACAATCACCAACTCTGGTTTGGTTGAAATAAACTGTTGATTCACAGAGTCAGATGTGAAAATATTGAGAGCAGGAAGAAGCAGGAGGGAAGTCGGACAGCAGAAAACCAGCAGGGAGAAATGAGGTGTCAAGCCAGAATATTTTCTCTAACTCTGTGTAGAGTTTAATTCAACCAAACCAGAGCTGGTGATGGTTGGAACAGTGGAAAGTTTCTGTTAAGTTTGATTGAAGAGTGTTTGATAAATTTACAGTTTTTCAAAGGGACGTTGGTGGGTCCCACAGTGTTGGAGCAGTTTCAAAAGTTCATCACTGAAAAATACCAAAGTTCCCATTCAAGCACAAGTCTGAGGTTCTTGTACTTCACTGTGTTTATCTGATGAATTTAGGTTGTACACAAAACATACATGAAATGTAAATTATATAAAACTATACAATAGTTTATACAAATACAGCTGAAACAATTTAGCTGCTTAATTAGATGAATTTGTCAGCTGACTAATTAATAACAAATAAAAAAACTGTTCATTGTTCCAACTTAACAAAGATTTGCTGCTTTTCCTTTTAATAATTTGAATGTTTGTGTAATAATGTTGAGGTTTTGTGAAGGTGTCGCTCTGAGCTCTGGATCATTGTGACGATATTTCTCAACATTTTCAGAATTTTTTTTAAAATCGATTAATGGAGAAAATAATCAGCAGATTAATCCATAATGAGAATAATCATTAGCTGCAGCACAAAATAGTTCAAAGTGAGCTCCACCTCGAGCAACTACAACAGTAAAATCCTGCTTTTACATTAATGCACGAGTCAGAATCATCTAATGAGATCAGATATAAAAGTAAAACAGTCACAGGGGAGATTTTACTGCACTGAGTACTTGACTATTATTACTTTAAGTACATTTTCCTGCTTATACTTTCATGCTTTTAATGAAGTAACATTTCAGTGCAAAACTTTGACTTGTAATATATTTAATTTAGGAGCTAAATTCAGTTCAATCAGTCATATAGAAGTTTATTTACATGTTACTGCAGCACAGCAGTGTAGTTACAGTATGTTTGCCCTCTTGGCTCACCGCCTCCCTGCAGCAGTCATTTGTGCACAGAGAGAAGGATTGAGGAGTGATGATAGCAGCCCCCCCCGGGACTGAAGTCAGAGCCTGCAGGTGGATGCTGGGGAGGTGGAGGCGCTGAACGCAGCAAAGCATCAGCAGCAGTGAAGGTCGGAGCGACGCTTGCAGAGCGGTGAAGCTGCAGCAGAGCTCGTAGAGCAGACGGAGAACTCGACAGCTTAGAGAGAGCAGCAGATGGAAATGATATGTTAGAGAAGTGAAGCAGAGAGTGAGGCAGCAGCAGCACTGCAGCACAGGTTGAATGTCTGAACAGGCTTTGTTCTATCAAAAGGACAGTTCACCCCAAAATAAAAAAATGCATCTTTTCTTTCACCTGTAGTGCTGTTTATCAGTGTATAGTTTTGGTGAGAGTTGCAGAGTTTTGGAGATTTCAGCTGCAGAGATGTCTGATTTCTCTCCAGAATTATGGACCTCAAAGAGCCACAAATACACATCTGCGCCCCCTCTAAATCCTTCCCTCTGTCTCCTTCCCACCCTCCCTGGACGTAAGGAACATGGAGAACAGTAAGATTAGGGACCGTATTACAGTAATGTTTTCAGTGTGGTACGTGTTCTGGTTTTTGCCTGGTGCATATTGGCAGCCCCGTGTTTCATACTTGCTACATCTAT
Organism: Lutjanus campechanus; assembly: GCA_027495735.1. Lineage (NCBI taxonomy): Eukaryota > Metazoa > Chordata > Actinopteri > Lutjaniformes > Lutjanidae > Lutjanus > Lutjanus campechanus. The sequence goes on along the minus strand of JAJHUR010100521.1, from coordinate 7,433 downwards.
GAAGTCAAGAAACCATCTTTGTCAGCCTGTCAGAGACGTCTCTGTTTAACACACCGGTCCAAGTTGGAGCTGTCATTAAGTAACAGGCCTCCTGGCAAGTAAGGAATTGTTTTCAGGAATATGCTTAAGAACATCTCTGAAACCCTCGGACTCCCCCACATCATATCAGAGAATGTACCCAACACATTTTGGGTGCAAACGGTGCAGTTTGGTGACGGTAACGTGTTCATCTTATGCAGTGTGCTGGGTGAGGAGTATGTTAACTGGTTGGCTTGGGTTCTTGAAGGATAGTTGCATGTTCTGCCAGATCTGCCTTCCAATTTGGGTTGGAGCTGTTTGAGGAGAGGTCTGCCTTCCACAGTCTGTCATTACGTCAGGGCTCACAGGAGGCTTCATGTTAGACAGAATATATTATCAAGGGGCTGGTCAGAGCTGTACGAAATGGACGTGTGGGGAATCATAAATGAGCACAAAGAATGATGAGCCAGGTAGATTGAGACCTTCTTGTGAGCATTTTCATGAACCTAGAACCTAATTTCTTTCTACAGAACCCATCAGTCATATCACCACACAAAAGGAAGCGTGCATCTACTCATGGACGAAAGGCTCAAGCTCGTGACAGCAAAAACATTCATTCCCACATGAAACTGCCTGCAGCAAAGTCTGAGCATTATCATGAGAAACCCGGTCATGATTCCTGGAGAGAGACGCTGCTGTTGAGTTTTCCAGAAGTTGACATCTGGTTCCATTATATTGGAGAAAAGTCAGACTCTCTCTACGGCCGATATCTCTGAAAACTCTGCAGCTCACACCAGAACTATAAACTATAAACAGCACTAGAAAGAAAAAGTGTGATTCTTTCTGGATAAAAACCTACAGAAACTGTCCTTAAGGGCCGCTCATAGCTTTTTAAATGTTCTGTTAAATAAATGGATCTTCTATAGTTCTGGAACGTGTGTAAACGTAGACAGAAAGAGTGCAGAAATATCTTGGTTTTTATTGTATCTCACGTCTGTCTCACACTCGTATGTCAGTATAACGGCTGATTTCCATCTAAAGAACCTTTTGGAACAGATAACGGGGACCAGATGACGATCAGCCTGCTTCATACAGTAGAACACAAAGTTCTTCAGGGTGTTTTGAGATGTATATAGTATGAATGTTGATCCCAGAGATCTCTGTAGCTCATCATGTCTGTCTGTTTGCTTGGCTCTCAACCATCTGGCTGCACCTTCTATCTTTGTCTCCTCATTTCTGCTCTGTAGTCTTTCATTGTCTTTTTTAGAAACCTTGTTTTTTAGTTATTATTTCTGTTTTCTCATGCATTTCAGATGCATTTTTACAATGTGCTAATAACTGTGTTGTGGTCATACCAGATGAAGCGTAGTTTAGGGTTGATGTAGTGGTTAATTCATCCTGGACAGGCGATTTATGACAAAGGCTCAAGGTTGAATCCTTCCCCTCTGCTGCCTCCTCTCAGCCTCCCTGCTGTCTTAAAGTGAATCAGCTGTCCACTCACACATTTTACAAATCCCCGCAGTACAGCTGTGTTAGTAACAGGTACGCCTAATTAATTATCGGTGTATTTGAGTGTGATTACAGCTTCTTTACAGCTGTCTCACTGCCACTGGCTTCGGCTAAATGTTTCCATGTGGTGTTTTCACGACCCGACTACAGCAAACAAACTGTGAAACAACAGTAAAGGTTTGTGAGCCGCGCGCTGACGACGGTGTCTGTCTCTCCTCCCCGTCTCCAGTCCAGCAGCCGGACCCCAACCAGCCGCGGCCGGAGGGGGCGGAGATGATGCCGGTGCGGGGCGAGGCGCTGGGGGTGGTCACCAACTGGCCCCCGTCCCTGGAGGCTGCGCTCCAACGCTGGGGAACCATCTCCCCCAAAGCCCCCTGCCTCACCAGCCTGGACACGGCGGGGAAGCCCCTCTACGTCCTCACATATGGTAACCAGACGCTCCTGCGGTTCAGTCACTTATTTACATGATTTATTTGTGCAGCAGTGAAGTGAGCTAATTGAGCGAGTTAGTGATCGAAGAATTAAAGTTTATTCTGCTGTGCAGGTTGTTCTGGATGCTTCAAACATTAAAAAAGAATCACAGCAGAGAGTTGAAACACAAAATTAACCTTTTAGGGCTTTAGAGGATAAAATACAAGATAAAATCACACAGAATATGAGTTAAATCAGGAAATAATATTGTTTTATAACAGACAGAGTTGTCAGAATCAGTTGGTGGAGTTCTGGAGGTCTGGAAACGGGCAAGAAATAATACAGAATGTGACGAGATTAGTATGAAAAAAAGCACTGAAATTCAAACCCTGTCCAAGTCCATACGCAGTATTTACCTAAAGGTTAATGTATATCAGTAATCATGGAGTGTATTTCTGTATTTTTAAAGATAATCCATCATCAAACTAAGTGTTGATGGTACACAGGTGTGCAGCAAAATAAAATCATGCAGAGGAAAAGCTGACTTCCAGCAGACTGTCAGCGGGGAATTTATTTTTTCCTATGCACCTGTCCACCAAGAGTGCATTAGACAACACTTACTTTTAAGTATAATCCACGATAAAACAAAACGGATTCTCCGGTGACCTCTCCCGACTGCTGAAAACTCTTAAATGTCATCACTTCGGGGAGTTTTTTCTCTTTTATCGACTGTGTGTCCTCAAAATAGAAGTGGAGGAACGCGCACTCATATCCTGTGAACTCCCTCTGTCTGTCTCTCTCACACCCGCGTGTCCTGTGTCCTGCTCCCTGCAGGGAAGCTGTGGTCTCGCAGCATCAAGCTTGCCTACAACATCCTCCACAAACTGGGCAGTAAGCAGGAGCCCATGGTGCGACCGGGGGATCGGGTGAGTCACGCTCCTCCACCACCTCACACAAGTTTTAGTTTCTGGTCTTTGTGCCGCAGCGTTGTCAGTTTGTGGTTCGTAATTGACCTTCATGTATAAAACCTGATTATTATGTATTTATTCATACGTTGTTTGTGCTTTTTAAGTTAATGATGCTTTAGTAAATCTTAACTTTTGTTTTGATTTTAATTTTTGGAAGAGTTCATTTGTATTTTTGCTGAGAGTTAGATGAGAAGATTCATATCACTCTCATGTCTGTACACAAACTATGAAGCTACAGCCTGCAGTCAGTTAGCTTAGCTTAGCATAAAGACTGGAAAATAGGGGGGGGGGCTTGCCTGGCTCTGTCCAACATTAAGAAAATCCATCCACTTTATGTCTCATTTGTTTAATCTGTTCAAAGTGTTTGTTTCCAGTCTTTATGCTAAGCTAAGCTAATGGTCTGCTGGTCATATTACAGAAACTTCCTAACTTGAAGATCCTATTTTAACTGTTTGGTTACCATGGTAATTAGAGGTTGGAGGTAATTAGAGTTTCCGAGGTCCAGACCTGTCGTAGAGTCATGTGCTGTCAGTCTGATTGATTTCATTAGTTTGAAGATATTCTGACTTTGAAAAATAAATTATGTTGATAGTTTCCTGTTTGACTGTATTTTAAATTGTAATACAATCATAAATTTACACATAAAGCCTCTCATCGATAATTTAATGAGGTATTATTACCTCCTGTCAGGCGTTTTGGTCGTATTAGTATCTGTCCACAGTCTTTATTTCAGTGACAGTCGGACCCTCAGGTAACAACATTAACAGCACTCAGTTTCCCTGCTTCTTCTGTTTTAGCAGGACTTTAATTCCACTGCTGACGCTGTTAAAATAACACGTTTTACTTTATGGATCTCTGAACTCTGAGCTCAGTGACACATAATGGACATTAACATTAATTGATAATGGAAATTTGCCCTGCGATCGTGGTAATATTATCATAACAAACAGCTCCATTTTACTTCACATGTCGAACATAAACTGATCCGTGGAAACAAACTAAAAGCTGCTGACTTCCAGCTAATTGGTGTAAAAGTCTGAACCAAACTGTGGTTCAGTTCTGGTTTGGTCTGGACTTTTGGACTTTCCAGTTTGATACGGACCAAAATTAGCAGTGTGGAACCCCCCTAGATTACACCTGTCTGGACCAAAAGAATGGACTTTGGTCTTGCGAATAGAGAACCATGGTTCAGTTTGTTTCTAGTGTGAAAACATTTTTTTGGATGGTTCAGAGGTGCAGAGTTTGGATGGCACCAAAACATAATGCGGAGCAGATGGAGATGAGCAGAGACCAGATGTTTAATAGACATCTGGTCTGACTTTATTAAGAGTCAACTGGGGGGAAAAAATCATAAAAATGTGACACTTTTCAGTTGTTGTGTCACTTTGGTGCTGCTGACAGTAGCGACATAATAATAATTTTATGGTGACGAGGATGTGAATCTGTTCATTCGTCTCTCTCCATAAGTCAGGATACCTGCTGCACCGTAAACACAAAAAATGTCAAACAGACCAATCAGACCAATCAGTGTCAAATATGGAGACACGCAGGTGATGATGGCAGGACGTAGGTATGATATGTAAACTCTTTAAACTTTTTGGACCTTGGTACAGGCTTTTAGGTGTGAAAACACTGTTGAACTCTTTCTATCATAAATTAAGACTTAAGTGAATTTTCTGTAATATGGATTCAAACCGAGTCAGATATCAGTGATGTCAGTCTTCTCATCGAGCTCTGCAAAAAAGCAAAAAGGGCTTTTTCCCCAAAAGTCAAACTATTTCCTGTTTTTTCACTCTTTAATCACTTTCTCAGCTGTGCAGGAGCTCTGCTAATGTTTAGAAATGGACTGTTTCTCGCTCCCATCGTCTCTGACTCTGTTTTCTGTCTCCTCCTCTTTCTCCCAGGTGGCGCTGGTGTTTCCTAACAACGACCCTGTGGCCTTCATGGTGGCCTTCTACGGCTGTCTGCTGGCTGAGGTGGTCCCTGTTCCAATAGAGGTCCCCCTGAGCCGCAAGGTACTTTATGAAACCCACCTGAAGTCACGCCCCGTCTGTCACCTGGCTGTCTGTAGCTTATCTGTACCTGTCGCCGCTGCTTTCCAATCCCCTTCCTTTAGTTTTTGACATTATTCCACAGGATTAGTCTCTCTATGGGAGGTCAGGTAATTAATTTTTTTACAGGGCTGCTGTGTTATGTTAATCCTCTCTGCTTCGGCCACGTCTGTCTTTCACCTCGCACCCAGCAGCTCCAAACTCCTGCTGACTTTCATTTCAGTTCGGTTTGTGTGGACGTCTCAGGGACGCTGCGCTCCGGTGAAACAATGCTTTCCAGCTTCTGTCTCAGCTGTTTGCTTGCAGTGAGTATTTCTGAGAGAATAATCCTGTCCACGCAGCGAGCGGAAAAACATGTCAGAGACCCTGAAAGTTTGACAAGCCTGAAACGAGCCCTCCTGCTGCCCTGCTGCCACACAGAGACACACTGTCATCAATTAGGTTACAACCGTTGATCCTGGGACAGAACATGTCTGAAGGAAGTTCCTACTTTGACAAAAACCTTCTGAAGGAGACTGTGGCTGAAAAACAAAATGCACTTTTTAATTATTTTGTGACCCTGCTTACAACTTGTTTTCACCGGGGTGTCACAGTACCAGGAGCCTAAACATGGTATCACTGCAAATGTTTTATAGTTTCACTCAAATGCATTAAATGCAAACCGCCATGAAAGCACATACTGAATTCACCCCAGCTCATAAACTTCTCTTTATATCCTTTTATAATGGAGCAAGTGACACGTGACCAGCCCACGTGTTCTTCCTCCTTGGCTCATAAACAGCCAATCACATTGATCTCAACATCAGCACATGAGCAACAACATGGAGTTACACGTGAGACATCAAACAGTGTGAGTGAAACATGAGACAACGGTTTACAGCTATCAGAGGTTGATGGATTCGGACGTCCTGCTCAGAGTTGAAACGCTGCTGCTTCACATCGAAAGGAACCAGCTGAGGTTGAAGAGCTGGAGAGTGTTGGTGGAGAGAGCGGCGTCACGCTCCGCAGCCTGCAGCTACCGTGACCTGACCGCGGATACGGATGGATGGACACCCGTCCTGTGTGAAAACTGCAGGAATAGTCTCAAACTTCTTTCATCCTTCCTTTAGAGCACACAACATGTGGTCAGTCATGAGCTACATGATCGATATCTTCTGGTATGAAACTGTATGTGTTTTTGAGAATAACAATATAAAAATGATCCTTTCATCTAGTATCATAATTGCAATGTCAGTCAAAATAAGTGCAATTAGATATTTCTTCAAAATCGTTCTTGTTTACTGATATGTCAGAACTACTGAAGTCTGGGTTTACTGAGCCGACTCAAACTGCAGCTCAGTTCTTACAGAAGAACCAGAAACACAGAAGGTGGACGATGAAAAAAAGGAACAACAACTAAAATTTAGGAGCGAATGGAAGCAGGAGTTTAAGTCTCTAGAATCAAACACATCTAAGGACATAATGTACTACAGCACGTGTGCCACCAGTTTCCTCCACTAGACGAGATATCGAGCTCATTTTTCATCAGAAACATCACAATTCATGAGAAAAGTGGACAACACATTTAAGGGAAGTCTGTGTTAAGTTGTGTACTTTGCCACCAAATTCAGAGGCTTGGTGGCCCGTGGAGCCAGCATCTGCCCCTGATGAGACGAGGCTGCTTGTCTCTGCAGCACAGTCAGAGTAGGGTCGACATGGTTACACACTGATTACTGCAGCAGCAGAAAATGCCTTTTGCTGCACGTTGGCCGCCTCTCTTGAACCCCTTCCCCCATCCTGCATTTGTGCTGCAGGATTTTCCATAAAATCTCTTTTTTCGACTGGAGGAACAGTGCAGCAGCAGTGCAGCAGACATCACTTCTGTTACCAGCACACCTGTGCTGCACGTGGACGTGTAACGTTCATGTAAAAGTACATGAAACACCTCAGTATTCAATCACATACGAGGTCCAGTTATTCCTACATCAGCTTTTTGAAAACAAGAAGAGTGTTATTAGTCAGATAACAAAGTGAACACAGAGCTGACCGTCTGCTCTCCCCCCTCCTCTCATCATCCAATAGGACGCCGGCAGTCAGCAGATTGGATTCCTGTTGGGCAGCTGTGGCGTTACCGTGGCGCTGACCAGTGACGCCTGCCACAAGGGTCTGCCCAAGAGCGCAACAGGAGAGATCCCACAGTTCAAAGGTGAGAGTGAAAATCATCAATCATCAGTGTCTCTGTGGGGGAGGGGCGGTCCGACACCGTGGACATCATGAGAACACCGGTCATACAGGAAGAAAATTAATCAATTAAATATTTGAAAACAAATGTTAACACAGTCACATCATATTTATTATCTCTTATGTTATTTTTGGGTGAAATATCAAGCTGATTTTTCTGGTGTTATTATTCACATAAATAAACTTTCACACTCTCCTCTCGCTCTGTGTGTGTGTGTGTGTGTGTGTGTGTGTGTGTGTGTGGTGTCTCTTTTCC
>JAJHUR010100519.1:0-10554 GCA_027495735.1 Lutjanus campechanus | reverse complement strand
TATTAATTTGTTCATTATGTAAAGGTCAACACAACCTTGCACACAAGGCAATTAAAGTCTTATTAATAATGTAATTATTTCACATTAAGAATTAATTCAAAAGTAAAGGTAGAAATGCCCTTTAGGGGGGCTGATTAAACCAAAAACCTGAGGAGGGAGCCCAGTCTTTCTAGTCTCTTCAATATTTAATGTCTCCAGTAAACGCTGACTTGGTTTTTCCTTGTTCTCTCTCGTCAGGATGGTAACGGGTCTCTGCGTCGCAGTGGCTCCTTCGGGAAGATTCGTGACGCCCTGAGAAGGAGCAGCGAGATGCTGGTGAAGAAGCTGCAGGGGAGCGGACCGCAAGAACCACGCAACCCAGGGTGAGATTACTGTGTGTGCCCGTGTAAGCTTGCTTCTAAATGTGATTGCATTCAGTCAAGAGTTAGCTGTAGGGCTATAACTAGCGTTGTAAATGATCAAAAACTATTTTGTAAATCAAAAAAACGATAATTTAATCTATGTGGCAGCACCACTGCCTCTGGGGCCCACTAGATGGCGCTGTGAGGCTCACCAGAGAGCTGTAGCCCAGTGGTTGAGAATGGCTGCTGTAGAGGACTGTTGGCCTCCATCCAAGCCGTCCTCACTCCTGTTGTTAGATGGGTGAGGATGAGGGGGAAAAAGGATGTCACCTGGCAAAGATTTAGTTTATATTTCTAATATGTGGTTTGAGTTTTGATACAAACACGTCTGTAACCCACATTGTTTTGCTATCTGCTAACAATAAAGTCTGTCTGTTATGATGGGTGGGGTTATCTACTGACTCAAAACATATTTGGTTGAACAAATTCATGTTTACACCCCTGTCTTTAATGTTAGTCATAAAGAATAAAAATAAATTTTGATATAAAAAATATAGCATCTAGCAAGAGATAACTGAACGATAAAGCAACACAGGATTAAATTTTTTATTTTACTGCATCTTTAAGGAAGCTTTGGGCAATTAAACAATATTGTTTTGTACATGAAATCATGGAAATGTTTTTTTTCTCTGATATACTGTTAATAGTGTAGGCTCATTGTTTGATTGTGCTGTTTTGCTCAGAATGAAGAGAGCGAGCTCCCTCAACTTCCTCAACAAGAGCACTGAGGAGACCACACAGGTACAACTTTTTTATTTGTTTTATTCATGTACTCATCATCATACCTGCAACAGCACAGCACATGATTTAAAACTACTACAAGAGGATTTTTAACTTGTTATGAAACAGCCTCAATTTATTACTGATTATTCTCTATGACATTCATAAGTTAATAAGACTGTCTACGAGAAGATCAGCTATTTCTTAATGGCTGCCACCGGGGTTGGATTCTCATTTAAATCAGATAAAACAAGCGTGTGTTTATGTTTTCCCAGCCAAAGTTATAGTGAATAGTACCTTACCCTGTTAAAAAGAAGCAGGAGGAGATTTTTATTTGGATGATTTTGTTTTTGATGTTATACTTTGTGCTTGTTACAGTGGAGGCTCCAAAATACAACAAAATATTGAAAGTAGCTTTAACTTGGCATGTGTAGTGTGAATGTGCTCATACTGCAATATTGTAAATGTCCAAAAATTAAACTGACAAACTGTTTACAGATGATGAAATACATGACAAATCTGATTCTACTGTCTCACAGTAAATTTAGTGTCCAGCAGTAGTTTTAACATTAATTGCTCTGTTTTTAGGATGCCAACTCGGGATTCTCAGACTGCAGGGGACTAAGCGCCAGCAACGTGGACCTATCCAGACGCAGCTCCCTGATTGGCTAGACAGAGACAGGAGGCAGGACCTCGGAGACCCAGAGCGGCCCGACGAGGAGAGGCTGTTTGCAGCTTGGTTTGATCAAACAAACACACATAAAGCTCAAAGCGAGATCAAACACTTGCACCTGCAGCATATTTTTTAAAGAACACTGAAAAATAAAAGCATTAAACGTCACTAATCGTCATCCTGTAAGACACGGCCGGTGCTGCTGCTTCGCTGTACAAACCGCTGCCCTCAATCAGAAAAGAGAATATTTAGATACACATTAATCAGCATGCTGCTTACTAGAAAGTGGAATGTCTGCACCTGAACACCTCGTGTTGTTGACTCATAGCACCGTAGCAACGCATCGTATCCACATCGTGGTGAGTCCGTCTCTTCGATCTACACTCCCTCACGTGCAGACACTCAACCTTAGGTAGGCTAAACGTCCTCTGGTTTCAGTTCAAACAGAAGCATTGCACTCTGTATAGTTCACCAGTAGCATGTTTGCTAATGCTAACCACACATTGAATGCATATCACAGACGGTACAAATGGTACAATCCGATTAGATTATTTTCGAAAGCAGAGGTAAGAGACGAGAATACAAGCAATCTTTGGAAGATTTTTGACAAACATTAGCACTACTAACCATTTAAACCTCACTTTTTGCCTTCTTGTTTTTTATGTATATACAGTTTTAAATTATTTGATATTTCATTCTTTGTATATAGTGCACATTGACTTTTTTTGTTTTGTTTTTGTTTTACACTTTATTGGGTTAAAGAGAGTCTCAGCAGGAGAAAATACTACTTATCTGAAGGGGAGAAGACTGGAAAAGAAAGAGAGATGAAAGGAGATATTGAAATGGGCACTTACTGTAGTTAAAATGCTGATAAATTTTGTACCTCAATCACTGAAATCTGCTGACATTCTGGATAATTTTCACTGTAATAATGCACTTTGAGCGCGACATTACTGTATTTGGTAGGTCAGGCTTACTTTCAAATGAATTATCTTGCCACTTTATTGGTCGGTCTTGCAAAACGCAGAAATGAAAAAGGTCCAGAAAGTTCATTTGAAAGTAAATTTTACAAATAAACCGCAATCATTTCTCAAAAATCCTCCTGAATAAATACTACCTACAGAATGTGGTGCAATGTTCAGGTCACCTTTCTGACTGCTACCACAAAAAAAGATGAGAAACCTTGAATTTCCAGGCTTTTACCAAACAGCCACAAGTCTGAGTGATATCGAAGGAAAATGCTGTGAAAGACGTATTTAAATATAATTTGTTTACAATCATTAAACCAGGATATTCAAAGCATAATCAACCTTCGTTTAAAAATAGGTGTAACTACCTTTAATTATTGGTTCAAAGCTGATGCAGTGTGTCAGCTACAATGTTTACTTTTATTAGTTCATCTTGTTAATTGTTTTTGTTTTTCCCTTATTTACTTGCTGTTGCTGAATATGTATCATTTTGTACAAAACAATCCGCGTTTTCAATGCTGACCTAGATGGACATCAGTCATAATCAAACACTCCGACTGTTGATCGTCTGTCCTCAATGAATTTTGTTGTTTGCGGATATTTTTTTTTTTTCCTGTTTTGGCTCCGAGCTTTTATGTTGAAGGTACTGAAAACTGATTATTTGAATGTTACATTTCATGTCGATTGTGCTGTCCGGTGGCATTTACACTGGATTTTTTTGTGCTGTGCTGTTCACAAGCTGGGAGCTAGTCTCCACCAAAATGAGACCAATACCAAGAGAACTGTCCACAGAATGTACACGTCTTATTATGTGAGGTGGAAATCAGGCTCAGCAGGTTGTGGCATCACTTCCTCAACTGTCATCAGATTGTCAAGGAATTGCTTGTTTTGTAGTACAGTAATAAGTCCCACCTGTACGGCTCTGCACTCCAGTAACAGTTGAGCAAGCTTGGTACTTGGCAGAATCTCGGTTAACTTAATGCTCTGTGCTATGATCATCTATACTGAAAAGGAAAGCTAATTTTGAAGATGGTTAAAACATGTTTCTTGGGTTCCTGTAAAAGTGACATACCTGTAAGGGTTAGGTAGTGGTAGCAAAACAGAACGTTAGCTAATTAGCTAATCTACATCAATTGTTAGCTAGCTGGTAACATCTCATAGCTCAGTGGTTTCCAAACGGGATGGGTGGACATTCCTGGGGGGTACAGAGCCTCTGCAGGGGGACGGTGAATGACCAGGGGATAAAAAGTATAGAATTAGAATTAAATGACTATGATGTATGTGGGGAAATAAACAAGAGCTTGCTGACGCTATCGTGCTAACGTCTATTTCACTATAATTCAGTTTGAATGCATTTTTATCAGTTGCTTCCCTCACTGTTGTTATGATTGCTAATAATTGTGGGATGTGAATTTTTCTCGACTTCTGAAGGGGGGCATGCCAGGAAAAGTTTGGGAACTACTGTTATAGCTAATATTTGCCAACATTAGCTAATTTAAGATGTGACTATATATGTGTCACTTTTACAGGTCCCACAGCAACAACGTTTAAGTGTCTTCGAAATTTGGTTTTGTTTTCAGCACAGATGAGCCTGGCACATAGCAGATCTAAGCACAGGAAAACAGGAAAAGAGAAAGTTGACAGAGGTTCTGCCGGGTACCAAGCTTATTCAGCTGTTATTGGAGCACAGACCAAAAAGAGACGTGACTTAAGAAGGATCAATTCTTGACAACCTGAGTTTGATTTCAAAAATGCAGAGACGCCGGTTTGTTGTGAAGGCATTTTGTCAACGATGGTGCGTGCACACCATCGCCATGTGCCGTAAATAACTTGAAGTCGCCCTTTTTGAAATCACCTTTGATGAAGTCACATTGCTGAGTCTTTTTTTTTTTAAGTGCTAATTATCCTATCAGCTTCTGATTGTGCTGAATGTGTGCAGGTTTTGGATAGTAATGAAGGAAAACGTGCATGAAGGAACGAAGGAGTAAAGTAAGTGCGTTGAAGCAGTAAGGAGTCGGTGTTGAAAAGACAAGTGTTTCGGAGGGACGTTAAAAGTGCTTTAAGTGTCGTTCGCAGCAAATAATGTACAGAATTATACGTATACGACCTTTATATGTATGTTTACTGTATGTCACTCATTCACACACATAATGATGGGAAATTCCTTTAATCACAAACACAATCTCAACACCATGTAGTTGTGTAGAAAAGTTAGTGAAACACTAATTTGTAGTTGAAGGTGTCCAAAAAAAATTTAGAGACTCTTCTCCCTGACTGTGGATTCCACGCACTGTACTGTAATACCAATAATAATCATTTACTGTATTAATCAGGCACTTATTCACCACGGGGTTAGTTTTTCCGTAATTTCTCAAGCATCTCCATAAATGTATGAACATGAACACACTGTGTCGCTCAATAAAACAGCTGAGAGAAAAGTAAAAACTGCTCCGGTTGTAAATGTTTATCCTGAAGATTTTGATCCAAAGCTTGAAAGATAATTCTCTGGCGTCCAAATATTTATGGAGATCAGTGCATTTATGGATGGTAAATATTGTGGGTATGAGGGTCTTGTATATGTATTATTTTAGCTCCTGTATTGTTGATGATTTGATGGATCTTATTGTGAAGGGGCCAACCTAATGTGTATTTTATCAAAGGTTCAATAAATACAAATTCCACTTTTCAAACCGATTCTGTGTCTCGTACATTTTCATCATCTTTTAAGACAGTTTTGACCATTTCAAAGTGTACGCGTGTGAATGTTCACAGCTGGGGCCTGAGGTGTTAACCCAACGCCTCACTGTCCCAGCTCTCACAGAGGTGAGTCTCGCTGTAACTTCCTGTCTCAATGAAACGCCCCACAAAGAGGAAACCAGACGCACCAGAATTCATGTTGGGACTCGGCAACACAGTTGTAGACTGATCAGCTGTCACATCTTTGAGTTACGATCCTGCGATAGAGGTGAAAGATCGGAGCTTGAATGAGCCGGGATTAGAAAGTAAGGTTACTTGTCTCGTATTTTGAGAGGTTAATACAGTGGTTTCATTTTGGTAATGGGAAACAAAAAAACATCAATGTTCTGTTGTGAGTCTTTGCATCTTAATGGTATCCTGATCATAATAACACTGTGTATTTGTGTCCTATAATATTTTCTGCACCAATCGTCAGTTTAATATCAGTGAATTTAAAGGTTTCACTGCAAAAGTTTGTTTTCTCAGAGAGTTTAGTTAAGTAAGATCTGCTATTTTTTACTTCACCCTGGTGATTCCGTTAATAAAAATGTGGGTAGCACCCTCTATGACGGTCATGTCTATAATGCATTATAAGCACATTCATTGGACAATGTATTTATAAGGCTTTGTAAAACGCTTTCTAAATGTTTTTAGCATAATACAATTGCTATTGGCTTATACTGAAAGCTCACAAAGTCACGATATAGGGCATAATTGATGTTCCATTGCAGAAACCTAGAATTTATAATCTGTTATGATACCTTAGAGCAGTTCTCTATGAGTCTTAATAACTGGCTAAAGTGACTGTGACCATTTCAAACACTGTTGTCACTGTGTCATGGCGGTATAAAAGCATTATATCCACCACTTAAAATACTTAATAATCCTTGTTATAAGTTTTCATGCATGGTTATAAACGTTTAAGTTTTTTAAAGTCCTGCACTCTAATGTCTTATGAATGTTCTTATAATGCATTATAAACATGGCCAGTTATAGACAGCATTACCAAAAGTTGGTACAGCAGTTTTATAGAGCCTTAAAACACCTTATGAATGTTCTTCTAATGCATCATAGTGGGATCATAGGCTTTGATTGAAAGTGTTACCAGAAATTTGTGCTGCAATTTTACAAGGCCTTACGAATATATAATGTCCAACGAATGTTCTTATAATGCATTATAGATGTGACCTTCATAGAAAATGTTACCAAAAATCAATACAGCTGTTCTATAATGCATTATAAATGCATTATAATGTCTTACGAACAAACTAATGCTTTATAGACATGTCTTCCATGCCAACCAAACATTGGTACAGCAGCTTTATAAAGCCTTATAAATGCAATATGGTTATTATGAATGTTGTTATAATGCATCATAGACATGACATTCAGAAAAATTGGTACAGCTGTTTGTGGACCATTATTTTATATAATTACTGCGACACTTAACCAATTGTTGTCAGTCCCTATTTTAAAAATACAAATTATGTCCTAGTTTTTAAGTGAATATTGAATAAAATTTAAACGTGTATACAATGTGCTAAATATCAACTTTTTCTGCTTTGAACCTCAGCAGCTTTTTGTCTGTATTTATCAAAACTACAGTAAAATCTGTAAACCTTCATATTTCTTCAATCCTGTAATAATCCACAAACTAATCCCATTTTTGCCATAGGATCGTCCTCCATGTCCGCAGTGGCTCCCTCCAGTCCCACCAGTCTCACGGGACCGGCTCTGGTCCAGTTCAAGCTCGGCCTGTTCAGGGAGGTGGTTCAAGTCCCTGCTGGCAACCGGAGCTATCGCCATGCCAAGAGTCTGGCTGCAGAGATCATAGAGCGCAAGGTAATCAAAACCTCACACTGGTGGCCTCATTTTCATGCTGCTGCCCTGAAGCATTTTGAGAGTGTTACACAGTGAATCAGGAGGGTTCATGAGCAGGGCACTCTTAAAAGGGCATTTCACTAAATTCACTCATGATGTCCTTGCAAAACAAATGACTAGGCTTTGGCTTGAGACTGTTTTTAGGATTCTTCACATGAAGTTTACGCTGCAAGCCGGAGGTGTGGGGTTTGATAAAAGTGGACGTGTACGCGGCAGGAAACAAATAATGAAAGATGCTATTGAATTACAGGGTATTTTTTTGTTTGTTTGTTTCTGACCTGTACTAGAAATGAAAGGTAGGGATAATTAGGTTTCTGTGGCATCAATTTTGACCTTTTAAAAGAAAATCATTCTCCTGTAGAGCAACGATGATCAGTCGACTAATCAATTAGTCAAACAACAGAAAAACAACTTGATAACTGATTAAACGTAAAAAGCAAAGATTGCAGTAATGTTGTTTTCATCCTCCCCAATATTTATGTTTCCTGTGCTTTATATTATATTAAAGTCAGTATCTTTGGGTTTTGGGCTGACAATACATTTAAATGCATAACCATGGACTTTGAGGAACTGGGATGGACACTTTACAATTTTCTGACATTTTGAAGATCAAATGATTCATCGTTAATGAAAATAATTGTTAATTGCAGTCCTGAATGTCTCCTGTGAGTCACCCATCTTTATTTGTTGTAGGTTACAACAAACTAGACTAAAGCTGGTTCAAATCCCACCTCTGCAGATAAAAAGCAGCCTCATAATAACAATGGAATGACAATAATTGGGATGCCACTCAACCCAGTGCTTCCCCAGTCCCTATTTTGTGGTGGTTTTAAAGAGCTTAAGTGGGCACTAAGGTGCTTAAAGGAATTATTAGTCATAAAATATGCTTTAAAAAAACAAAAACAACTTTTAGCATATCTGTCAATGAAAATCTGCTTTTACCCTTCACATAGTCCTACTTGGAAAATACTCAGTCGGTGTTTTCTCAAAGCTGTCAGGAGGTGGACTTTGAAAGGTCACCCTATGCATGAAGGAAGATTGTGTAGGCTACTATATGTGTGTGGCTTTTGAGAAACCACAAAGTGTCTGTGCATCATTGACTGATGCAGAGTTCGAAGGATGCTGGAGTGGTTTTTGGCTGTAGGGTATCCCTTTTACTAACACGTCTCATTTAGCCATTTTCATACTGTTAAAGCAGGTCAAATGTGAGCTCTGGCACAGTTCTGTAGTTTTTTAAGAGTCTGTGTGACAACCAGGCTCTAAAAATCTAAAGTCTGTGTCTAAAATGTTACATTGACCCCACAAAAACAAATTCAGAAACCGTCCTTTTTCGTCTCTTATCAATAAACTTTATTGTCTGTTTCAAAGAGCTTTGGGAAGAGAAATGGGTAATAAAAATGCAGAATTTTCTATGAGAGTAAAATTCAAGTGAGCAGTCAGTCGGTTAATGGCGCACTGAAACTGTAGTTGAGGTTAAACAAAGATGAATTGCAGGTGTTGTTGGTCTCATTGTCAGCTAGTCGGGCCTTCATACTGCCTCAGTTGCAGCGACTGTGTGGTTGACAAGAGCACAGCAAACTTTCCAACCACAGCATCTCCGCCCCTGTCTCACACACGCACACGCACACACACACACACACACACACACACACACACACACAGTCTGCTTCACTCACGGCAGCCTTCCTTTCAACTTTGATCTTTTCTCGAGTTTCCAGGCAGCAGGTCAGCAGTGATGTCTAAAGAATGTGTCTTTGTGTGTGTGTGTGTGTGTGTGTGTGTGTGTGTGTGTGTGCATGTGTGTGTATGCTTCACATTTTAGTGCATTCACTTGTACATAAACCTGACTGCATGAGCATGCCACTGCAAATATGTCACATGCTGTTTATGTGTGCAGCTAGAAGAAAACCCTGTTATCTTCAAGTCTAACATCCAACCTTTTAATTTATTTTTCACAGAAAAATTGAAATGGAACTTACAGCATTTTATCCACATTTTATAATAATATAATACTTTTATGTAAATACATACAATATTACATTAATCACTTACAGTACCATCAGAACCGTTTCTCAGCCAGCCTGCATATTGTGGCACAGTTTTGTATTTCAGTATATATATGAATATACATGTGTATATATATATATAGCAAACACCGGTGACAACCGATGAACTGAAGATTTCCAGTATTTCAGATTTGATCATCTTTGATCTCTTTCCTGCTGAGAACAAAAGACCAAATTCTGTTTTAACTGCTAAACTAGGTCATGGTTTTGATAGTAAAAGGACGGTTTGACTTTTACAAATGTCTCTTTCTGTCTCTGTCTCTCTAGATGTTGAACTTTCCTTCAGGTTGTGAATGCATCGCTTTCTTTCTTGCCAAAGAAGACAGTAACCGATCATTTCAACTCTCCACGCCCAAAGTTTACAATCATGTTTCAGTGCACTGAAACACCAAACAGATACAAAAACAGAGCAGAGTAATTTGAGCCAGTGGATAAAATGAGCCACCCCTGTACCAAGCTAACCATAAACACAAGTAATCACGTGACTACAAATTAAGGAAGTAAAATTCGCATTACTCAATTACGCCAAGTGAAGTGATCATGCGACTGAGGTTTCTCATATATAGACCTGTTTTGGACATTTTTACATGTTCATTTAAGTCAGTGTAATTCAGAATCCTCAGAACCGCCGCACTGAAACAAATAAAAGGGTATGTCTTGATCACTTTCCCTACAAAAGGTTTCCCAGTTTTTTGTAGCCAGGATTCAAACACATATCAAACAGATATTCAACAGATTCTCAACACTTTCTGTCTGTAGGATGAATATAAAAAGGTTCTTTGTCTCCAGACTTGAGATCATATAAAGTATCTCATGAATAAAGCAGAGGACATGGAATAGAAATGTTAGTTTAGAAAAAAGTTACTTAATGTTATATACAGGTTTTAATTTGGTCAAGAAGGAAAACGACAGCATGTGGAAAAAAATATAAAAGCTAAATAAGTAATGAAGTTCTGTGCAGCTATTTTCTATATTCACATATAGAGATCTATGTAGCTTCATCCCAGCTGGTACTTCAGAAAGCTTTATATTTAGCTCATCTCTTGGATGAAGACTCAACCTGTGACCGTCTGTGTGTTCAGGCTCCAGACTGCAGCGTGGTGGGCGGC
>JAJHUR010100518.1:3432-16058 GCA_027495735.1 Lutjanus campechanus | reverse complement strand
ACTAAGGCTCAAAACACACACACACACACACACACACACACACACACACACACACACACACACACACTGAGGACATTGCAATGATTTATATTCATTCCCTAAAAGCAATAGTTGTTCTAAACTTAACAGCAACCACTATATAGAGTTGTATTTTTGATGAAAGGTGAACTGAATGTGTCCGCCTGAGTGATAAAACGAGAGCAATAAGAAAGTAGTTTGATAAAATGTTTGACAGTTTCACTTGAATGCGCACTAGCATGAAAGCACACGACTCGTAAACAGCCTGACACGTCCCTTGATAATGGAGTTAGCTACGAGTGACACATGAACAGTCAATCTTTAACAGACAAACCCGACCTGTGGTTCATAAACGGTTGCGGTTCATAAACAGCCAATCATATTCTTGGGTGCAAATCAGCCAATCTGTGTTGTTCGGTTTCCCCATCAACACATGACAAACAGCATGAGTGACACATGAGACAAAAGTGCACAAAATAAGGACAGATTTAAAAAAAAAAAAGGACAGATCATTGTGCCGGTGTGGCCGTTTTTAGGACTTTATAAGTCGGACAACAACTATCAGAGGTCGAGGAGCTCGGACATTTGGAGAGAGCTGAGAGAAGAACAGCTGCTCCTTCACATCGTAAGGAGCCAGCTGAGGTGGAGGAACTGGAAAGTGCTGCTGAAAAGAGGGATGTCATGCTCGGCCATCTGCCACCACAACCAGAGACTCTGGATATGAATGGATGGACAACTATCAGACCATCCTGCAGCAATACCTTCCTGACCAACATCTGCAATAAAACAAACTCATTTTATTGCCTTAGCCACTTCCACCCTTTGGAACACACAACATGCCGTCAGTCATGAGCTATTGATAATTATCAACATCTACCAATATGAGCCTTTGAAGCCAGTTCATATGCATATTTAAGGACTGTTGTGAATAACTCACAACAGATTCGAACAGACAAAAATCTCACATTTTTATGCAAATCGTGCCCACCGGGTCTGGAGAAACAATTCCAAAGTTTGGACACATCTGCAACAAATCTATGAGTGTCTGACGATCAGAAAGATTCATTAAGAAAAGGTTAAGACCGTAAGCCAGCAGCCGCAAAAGTTCCTCCACCCAAGTCAAGTAAAGTTCTGGTTACCTTCTTTTTCCAACAACAAGTAGACAAACTTAAGCTGGACTACACTGCAGGAGAAAATGGAAGAAATGAACACGCACTACTTCATTTCACTTTGAATGAACTGAGCTTCGAGCTTCTGTAGCTCTTGTGAAGTTTGAACTTGACACTACCACTACACTGTATAACCCCGACTTTAACTCCAACAAAAAAGCAAGTCTTGTCCCTAAAATGTAATGGTCTCTACTGTTGGGACCATCTTTGTCTCTCACAGACCAGTGCTGATTCTCCACAATGTGAAAATAAAGTTTGGTGCATATGATTGGTTTGTCTCTATAGTTATTTGTTGCCTGCTTTCGGACAAATCTGTCAGTGCTTCCCATACTAATGACAAACATTAGACTATATTCTCTGGGAAACACTGTCTACACGTCATTCATAATAGTGTCTTGTAAATTGTAAAATAAATAATTGCACTGTTTTCAGTACATTTATTCAGGCTGAACTTTCAGCACTACTACGCTGTTAAGCTGTGCATAATGTTGTCTTACTTATCACCCTCTGCCAGCACTCGCTCATCCAGCATTGTAACAGCAGGAGCCCTGTGATGTTCTGCTCCCTTCATTAGATGCTATAAAATAATGCTGATGCGTACAGCTGCTGTTGACATGAACTCAGCACTTCCTAAATATGCTTTATAATAAATATGCTTTATAATTAATATGCTTTAGGCTAAAGGCTGCAGTGGGCCTATTGTGAAACCACCTCCAGAGATGTTTTACATACATTTACATGGTGAAGTTTGTTAATGTTAGCAAAAATTGACTCAATAAAGGTAATATGTCTGCACATTTTGGTGGCATTTCAAGTTTGATCCACTGCAAGGACAGAAAAAGATGGACTTTAAGCACAGAGTAAACAAAATAGTTTCACATGAGGTCTGCAGTTAAGCAGTTTGAGACACACAGGTGGTCAAATCAAAATGTGCAAAAGACAAAGAACAAGTATGGACAAAACTGAAACTTTAAATATATAATACAGATGTGTAGAGGACTATGTGAACAACAGGGACGGGTGGGAAAACAACTCACTTCAACCATAGATTACAAATTAAGTAAGATTTCAAATTATTGGATAAACAGTCCATGGCTCTAACTCACTAATTGTACCACTGTACTCATTTTTAGACATGCAATTGCTAAATATTGCTCCTTTAAGAAAAGAAAGAAGATTAGAAGATCACACGACACATACCAGCCATTGATAATAAATCTATTACAAAAGCAAGTTAAATAAAAATGTTTGTGCTAATAAGTGCAAATATAGTCTATTTTACTGAAATATTTTGTTAAAACGATAGTAAGATAAATATGTTTTTGTTTTTGTTAAGTCTCCTAACTCGTAACTGAGGATGTGTTGTTTTTAAATGTTTGAAGTGGTTACTCATGTTGCTGCCGTGTGGCACTTTCTTGTCACAAATAGTGCATCTTGCTGTATTTTTATCTACAAGTGAAAAGCAGCAACACACCACCTTCCTTTCCGCCACTCTGTCACAGTTTGAAGTGGAAGTGTGTGACTCTGCACAGCTAAACGCTCAGTTCTATAGCTAAATAAAAATGGCACAAACATCGTACAAAAAGTACTGAAAATGTCTGAAAGTGATGCTGCCACCCACATTTTGTATTTATATGATGTTATTATCACTTGTTCTTCATAGGAATCGATACCAAATGAGCAGCTTGTGAGAATCGATGTACTGATCCTGTAGAATCAATCCACCCAACCCTCGTGGACACACATGCTGGCTGTTTTCACAATAACAGAGCCAGCATGTGGCTGGCCTGATAGTCAGACTGAACTGCCATTTTGTTTCATTTCATTATTCAGACTGATTTTATTCTGTCGTGTTGGAGTTGTGATTTTGCTCTAACCGACCAGTAGTGAGTGACGAATCTCCCCCATCTATGTGATTTTCAGTCAACACAGAAGCTTGGATACTGTAGCACCTGCTGGTGGCAATTCTTTTTTTTCCAGGTTGAACAAAGAATTATGCCAATTCAAGAGTCTCTTCCACACTTGGCACCATTTTTGTGGCTGTTTTCTGAGATAGCTGTTTTGCAAACTGCATCTAATCAGCCCAATGCCAGACTTATTTGTATTGCTGAAGAATCTGCAATGAAAGCAGTGATTCAGAGGTCAAGAACCAGGATGTAGCCATTCATGAAGTGTTGAATGTGTTAGATGTGTTAGATGGACTTGTAACCAAAGTTGAAGTAGTGGGTGTTAACAAGTGGCTTTTTTTTATACTGAGCTAATTAGTCTTCTTCCTGTTATGATCAGATTTGCATTACAGAGGAGATGCCAGCACCTGCTGCGCAACAATAAAAACACACCGGTATCCTGACGGACACGACATGACTTGATCCATTTCGTATTCTTATGATCGGAGGAAAGCGAAGGTTGTTACATCAAGATTAAAAACAAAATATAATACACACACCGCCTCTGTGGGCTCCCAAAGGGAAAGAGAAAGGACAAACGGAGAGAACATGTTGACTATCCTTTCATCCCTCTCTCTGTCTCTCTGTCTGTTTCTCTCTCAAACACACACACAGACACACTTTTGATCCAGCATGTGTTTTCTCCATCAGAGATGTTCGCCACACATATTCAGCCAGCGTGTGTTTGTACAGTAGCGATACAGCAGTGATTACAGCAGCATATGGCTGTTAAACTGAATAACTCGGGGCTATTGACTTGACACACATTCATACAAATAGAGTGGAGAGACTGATCTTACAGCCAAAAAAGTCTAATCTTCAGACAGAAGAAAACCTGAATGATTCCACAGTCTTCAACTCTGCAGCCTGGAACAAGGCAGTGCACCTTCTGTGTGTGAATATGTGTGTGTGTGTGTGTGTGTGTGTGTGTGTGTGTGTGTGTGTGTGTGTGTGTGTGTGTGTGTGTGTGTGTGTGCCTTTACACTGGCTGACATCATCCCGAAACCAACAGGAACATCTGCTAGCCATTGGTACTCTGATGGTGTGTTTGTGCGTGTTCAGTGAACTCTTTATCATCCATACAAGAGTGAGATTCAATTCCACCAGAATGAGTCCGGTAGCTGAAATAGTTCCAGCCGTGGCATTAAAGCCAGGGGCACCAGTGGGACCATTAGCATCACTGGCTACGAATTTCACTCAAGAAATTAGCAATAGCGGCAGGATGATGCAAGTTAGCCACTGTTTTAACTGCTCTTGTCTGACTCTCTGACCCAGGAGCGGATCTATGGAGGTGGCCCTACAAAACACCTTGCCACCCCAGCTGCCACCCCAGTTTTGGACGATCTAATTTCCAATGCATGTATGAAAAGTTCTGGTTGGTTCGGAAATTCACAAGCGAAGCCCTGATGTCCGAGTGCAAGTGAATGCAGCAAGGGAGATGCTCCCTGCAGGCCTTTCAGTTTTGATTTCACCCAGCTCCACTGTCCAAGTAGTGGGTGGCCCCTCTGAGTTCCAGCCACTCGCAATGACGGCTGAGGGCTTTTTTTTCCCCTGCTAAATGCGAACGTAGGGTCGCCAACTTCCACAATATAAAACAGCCACAGATGGATAGTGGCAAAGTTGTTTTGCTGAAACGTGTTTTGTTAGTAATAGTAACACACTTTTAATTGTATGCGAGATGGATTAAACCTGACTAAACTGGTGCTTACGATCATCTCTGATTGTTTTCAGCTCCCAGCATCTCTAAAATGGCTCCTTCTGCAGACATGCCGTCATGCAAGTGCTAAACACAAAAGCAAAAGTTAAAAAGCACTAAAATCACACTGAATTAGCCTTTTGTTTCACCTATTTCATTTATTTGCCAATTTCTTATTGGGAGTGGGGTTGATGTATCCATCCCGCCGAAATCATTTCAGTTGAAGTGATAGCTGCAGTTACAGTTGCTAGGAATAGTTAACAATTTTAACATTATTTAGAGAAATATATATTTAGAAGTTGTTATTTTTATGGGTCAACTTATGACTGGAAACACTGCACTGATGAGATGTGGGTGGCAATTCAGAAACCTGGGAGCAGGCTACAGTATGTATATCCAGTGACTGTGGAGTTTTCTTGGAAAACAAACAAAAGTTGTGTGTATCCAACATGTTCAACAAATGTGATGAAGGAATCTCCTACCTTATACAACATTTACAAAGCTGATTTTTCTTGTTTGAATCCAGCATTGTTTATGTCCATGTTTACTACCAAATACTCTTCCTCAAGAAGGGCATTTAGCGAGCAGATAAAAGATGCCTGTCAAAATTTAGTCGTAGATGTGACAAAAGGCTGGATGTAACAGTTTCACAGTGGTTGCCACTAGCAACAGAATGTTCAATGAAAATAAATGTTGGTGGCAGAATAGTATCACTTGAGAAGCTAAAGGCCATTTGAACTGATACCACGGGTATCAGGGGTTTATTTATATATATAATTTTTAAGGTTAACTACGTAACTTACAGTAGAGTAGACAATTCAACACTGGTGTTTTCTTTACAACTTCTTTCCAAATAACTTGTGTTCATTCCAAAAGACCTTTGTGAGCTGCTAACATGCTTGCCAAATTTTTTTTTATTTATTGCACAAGTATTTGGTCTTTGAAATGCTTCGGTTTGAAAAAGGAAAAACATTACTTTTCATTTTTCAGCAATGTATAAACATTCTTGTGATGAAGGAGTTGTCAGTCGGAGTTTAATACTATGGCCTTTTGGCAGCATATCAGTGTTAGAAAAGAATATATTTTTTAGAGTTACTTCGTTGTCCTCCGGTAGATGAAAACACAGAGTAAGAGAAAAACTGAGGAAATGGAAAAGACTGAAATTTTTCCAATGTATTGTCTGGGTTTTAAAGTTCTCAGACTCAGCAAAGTGTTGCCAGGCAACCAGCGGAAAACAGACGGCTCTGCTTGTCATTCTGCATTAGCTTGTTAGCATAAAAACACCAAGTGAATAAACTTTTAATAACCATGAATGACTGACTGTGTCTCTGGTCTCATTTACATGCTAGCAAGGATGAAAGTCATGAATTCAAATGAAGCTTGCTTCGATCAACACATACACCCACGAACGACGGAGTCATGGGCAGGTCGCACTCTGGAAAACTGTGCTATGTTGCACTGCCACTGAGTGTTTGGAGCGAACGTCACATGGCAGTCCACTTTAACTTGAAGCCTTTTATTTCACTGATCATATCTGACCTAATTTTTAAAAAAAGTTTTAAAGAACAGCCTTGGCTGTCTTTAGATGTGTGGGGCTGATGCTGATTACAATATTATGGAGTAAATAAATTCCCATATTGATATATTCGTCGATATTCTTTCTCTCTCTCAAATATAACTAAAATGCTGACTATAAAAATGAAAAAAACAACAACAAAACAAAACAGTCTGCACTGTGTTTTGAAAGAAGGAAAAAGTTTTTATATCAGCGCATATTGGACAACATATACACCAATGCTGATATAGACCGATGTAGACGTGATACAATATCATAATATCAGCCGACCAGTATATCTGACATAAGAAGTAACAGGGGCAGTACAGATCTGTAATTTGCAAGTAAATTAAATACAGACACACTAGAGACATACTGAACCAATAGGTGATGACTTGCTAAATGTTTTGGATGGTTACTTACAGAGAATGTAAAACACGTACAAACTTTTAAAGGTTGCCATTTACTTGTTCTGTATTATTTTTCTGCTCTGTAGCACTTTGAGATTGCTGAAATGTAAAGTGCAATACAAATAAAATTTATTATCATTATTATTATTATTATTTAGTCTGTTGTCTGCTCATGCTAACCTTTTTTTTATTTACAACAAGAATATACTGTATATAATGGTCAATTAAAGTCTTAAAAATAAATAAAGCACTGGTTCACTCTTAAGCTCAAGAAAATTTTAGAGATTCAAATTGTTTTACATATCATACATTTGCAATGTGATATGTTGATATAACCATGTCAGCATATACTCTCCTATGTCAGGAGGTTGATTCAAAGGTTTTATTCAAAGGTTTTCCAGCAGCACCATTTAAAGTATGATTATAGACTGGACCAAGTCTTCTTTGATGGGGGAAGAGATCCCCTGTGTGTTGTACTGCTGACAGAATGCTGTATTCCATCTGGAGATCATTATATTCCATGTATATCCCAGGTCAAACCCTAGTCTGATTACTAACTGAGGATCATGTCAGCATTTGATAAGCTGAACAGCTTAACAGCTCTGTTGTTTCAATACAGGCTGTTTGGGCTGGATACTTTAAAGCGATAATTCAGGTTTTCTGAACTGTGGTTGTATTAGATACTTGATTTTGTATTACCTACAGTAGATGCCTGTCGAAACACCTCCTGCATGGAAGCTAAGCAATGTACTGCTATGGACAGGGTCAGCATGTGTTTTAGCCACTTAAAAACTTGAAATCAGTCACTTTACTTTGTACACATGGTCCGTGTTCACACACCTTACAACTCTGGAGTTTCATTTTCTACACCTGTCTTATTCTAATTTATCTACAGAGCTTTTGATGCTCTTTCGTGGTAGGAATTCACCTCTTCCCACAGCTTTTTGCAGAAAATGTAAAACTATATTTCTATTTAAATTATAGTGAAAGATATAAAAGGAAAGAGAGGTAAAACTACAAAAAAGAAAGATCTGAAAAGCAAGCTCTACAAAGTCAATGTACTGCAAAGAGAAGCACTGTGGCGTTTTCTGCAAGTGATCACACTAAAACACACACACAGACACGCATACAGGGACACACAGTGTCTCTGTGATATATCACTGATTTAGTGCCTTACAGTATTTCAAAGACCTGAAGCTACACAAAAACCACTGTGACCACACCAACCACACACACACACACACACACACACAGAAGTCTTCAGAAGTCTGTCAGAGACCGTTCATGTTTTTTTCATTTGGTAGTCGGGGGAAAATGTTTGTGAGTGTGTGTGTGTTAGATTAGTGTCAGTGTATCCCATGTGTTCGATTCATGTATCTAACTGGTTGCTACGGTTACACACACATACACACAAAGAAACACACATCACAGGAGCCAAACAATTAGAGAAACATTTATTCCCACACTACCAAAGGAAAAAAACCATAAACGTTAAAGCAGGAATGTACTCTGCTGTGTGCTGTGTGCCTCTTTTGTCACAGCAAGGTCACACAGTCAGGAAGTGATGTAACTGCTAGCGGTGAGTGCGTGTGTGTGTGTATGTGTGTGTGATCCATTTTATCTATGGCTATTCTTATGTCTAACTGCAGGGGTAAGGTCACAATATGCACGGCTGCACACACACACTTGCACGCACACAGAGAGACGTAGCTGGTGTTCAATGTTTCCAGACGTGAAGATGTTAAAGGTCAACATGCAGTCCTGCTGGAACCATTAACACTGATAACCCCCCGCCTCCCCCCATACACACAGGAGCGCTGAGAGGAACCAAATGATGACCCAACCTTACAGGAAGGGCTGCTATCGTCATTGTAATTTACCCATAATGCTGTTGGAGTCAGATAAGCAGTGGAGATGCTTCCAGTCTTGGGTTCTGTTCACGTAGTAACACCTCAGCCAGAGAGAGAGATGGTGACAGTGAAGGTGACACTGAGGATGCTCAGACAGCCAACAGACGTCTGTTTCCGTTATTAATGCTGTATAAATCACTATAAAGATGTTGCACATTCTGGGCATTCATCTAAGCAGAGAGGCTCATTCAGCACAGCTGCAGCCAAAATTCAAGAGGTCACAGAAGCTTAATGTATTTGGAAATGACAGCCTGTGTGTGTGTGTGTGTGTGTGTGTGTGTGTGCGTGTGTGCGTGTTTACTCTACCTGGTAGTTTTGAATAACGGTCAAACAAAAGCAGGTTTAACAGCTTTATGCAAAACCAAACTGTCATGAGTGTGTCTGTATCAAGGTTATTATAGTGAACTAAAACTAAACTAAAAAGTAAAACTAAGTGTGAAAAAACATTTTAGTTAACTGAAAAAAATAGACTTTAGACAAAAAACTAAAATAAAGTAAAATAAAATATACAGGAAATGTCTTTAGTTGTAGCCTTTGTAAATTTGGTCAAATTTGACAACATAACAAGCATGAGGAGGCATTGGTGCATTATGTTTATCAAGACCAGGATGTCGTGTAAATACCCTCCTTATTATAATTAAAGCTGCAATGATTTATCAATTATGAACTGATTGTTAAATTAATCTCCAACTATTTTGGTAATCCATTTTTTAAGGGAAAAAAATCTAAATTGTCTGATTCCAGCTTCTTAATTGTGAATATTTCCTGGTGTCCTTTCCTTCCTCCTCTCTGACAGTAAACTGAATATCTCTGGGTGGTGGACAAAGCAAGGCATTTTAGGACTGAATCTGTTAGTGGAGAAAAACAGGTCACTGATTCCAGCTTCTGAATGTGAATATTTTCTGGCTTCTTTACTCCTTTATAACAGTAAACTGAATATCTTTGAGCTGAGGGCAAAACAAGGCATTTAAGGATGTCATCTTGGGCTTTGGGAAACACTGACCAACATTTTGCTCCAATTTCTGGAATTTTATAGACCAAGCAACTAATCAATTAATTGAGATAATAATAGACAGATCAATCAATAAAAAATATTGGTAATGATGATCATTAGTTGCAGCCCTAATTACAACAAAACAAAATACAACTAAAACTGAAACTAATGAAAACTAAACTAAAATTATCAAATTATTAAAATGATTATTTATTTATTTATTCAGTTTTAAACTGAGTTTTTAATCTGAAAACTAAGTAAAACTACCATAAATTCTAAACAAAAATTTAAAATGAAATAAAAACAAAAACTATACTACCTTTGGTCTCTAAGAGGCCGTAACATGTGTCACATTCATCCACGCAGGTCATGCGTGGGCCTAAATGTCTTCAGAAGGCAACAGGTGACGTTGTCTGCACCCTAGCAACAGCTGCCTCGACAACCGGTAGCCAGAGCTCATGTGTTACCACGGAGACAGAGGCTGGGATCTATCATGTCTAATGCTGCCTATCTTACATGCTAAAGGAATTCAAAGTGACACTGTCAAGTATTCTCGAATAAATGGAGGTTTAAATCCATCAAGCTTCAGCAGAGCCGTTATTATCCATTCATCAATCAATGACGTTGGCGTGGGTTACAGCAGTGATCAAAGCGACACTTGTCGCCCAGTCACGACAGCATGTGTTAACCGTCAGGATTGAGTTGCATCAGCTGTTTGTATCTATTACTACAGTCGTGTTTGAGTCCTTATTAAGCTCTTACAGTATGTAGCATGTTTCAAAACAGCAGGCATGTCTTGGTTAGTAAAGCCCTTAGTAATGCGCAAAGAAACATCTGTAGAGAGAGCAGTCAACATGGAAGTCACTGCTGCAAGACTACCATAAATAACATCTTTAATGAAACAAATGTTCCAAGGTTTCCATTTATAACCGTTATCAACCTGCAATCTATATCTGGACATCTTATTTGGATTAGGAGAATGTAATTTTTTATTTTTATTTATTTTATTTTTTTTAACAGCTCTTGCTCAAAGTAAGAACAGATCTCAGCCAGGTCAAGTCGGTACAGTTTGGTGACATTCTGATGACAGGTCAACTCCACTTTATCTCACTATCACAAGCAAAAGCTACACACAGGCTTATTATAAGTAAAGGAAAAATACAGTGTTTTGGCTGGATTTATAATCAGTTTATAGTTGTTAACAGGGGTCCCGCTTTAATTACCAACATAAGTACTTTTATGCTGGAAATAGGGCACCACTCTCACAATATTTCAGGATATTCTGCGATAACAACATTCTTGACAATCTGACAAGATACTAAAAAAAAATCTTTTTGGTTTAGGACTCACAATAGCTGTTGCACTCTACTCGTGGGGTTTTTGGCTCTCCTCATTCTCAGCTGGGGATTCTTCTTGAGGTGGTGAAATAAGTTTGCTCTATTGCCCCGTTTAGCTATTTGAGTGTTTTTGCACCTTTTACATATTACTGTGGTTTGTTGCACATCTGATGTTTTTGTAACTGAACCACTTCTTCTGTTTTTGGAAGTAACTCCTCTAACATGGAGCCAGTAGCAATGTTAGGTTTGCTTTCAGCCATACTTGTTGTTTCTGTGTGTACAGGTATGATGTCATTATGTCAACAGCTTGGGTTATTGGCATTATCATGACATATATTTTTTAATCATATGAAAATATTAACAATCTGATATGGAACACCCCTACATCAGGGTGCGCTGGACCACTACACACCCCGGCTGGTGGGTGATGTAACTGAGACTTGGGTGCTTGCTTGGTTTTGGCCTGTTTGTTTTCAAGCAGGAAAAAAATGGCAGCCTGGTCACACACTTTCTCATATTACAGCTAAGCAGTACACAAAAATATGTTTCTGAAAACATCTGAGGTGAGACATAAACAATGCAGTAACAGAATCTTGAGTCTTACTGGATCAGCGCTGCCTGGTCTGACAGTTTGATCTGTGTTTTGCGAGCCTGGTGCGCTGAACTGGATGCACTCATTTGCATAAAGTTGAGGCCAAGTCATGTGTATGCAAATAAAGACATGGCATATGGTGAGTCAAGTCTCTGTGTGTGTATTGTCATGAACCACACAGATCTCCTGCTGGCCATTAAAAATGAACAGAATCTGTTGTCTTGATATCTGTCATCGCATCCAGTCTACTGCTGCTACTGAGAGTCATTTTTTTACTTCCTTAATGTTGTCTTTACTCCCAGCAAACTCTGCTGGTATCAGAAATGAAGGAAAAACACAAGCAGCCAATGACAGTTCTTGCAGTCCCCATGTAGCATCTCTGTCAACACATGATGTGTAGGTATGGCATTATTTCGCTTACATAACCCACAGTTGGGGCAACCCCACGGACACCACAAATCTCATCTGTAACAGATGTTTTAAACCCACGCAGACCAAAGGAGCCAACAAACATGCCGATATGCTGTTCATGGAATTCAAAGAGTGACAGGTTGGTTAGCATATGTGATAGCTATTTTGTGATTTGTGTTCAGTCTACTCCAGTGCAGTGCTGTGGGGTGCAGGCTATCAAACTGAAATATTAAAGTTCGTATTCAAGGCAAAACAAAACTGTTGGCTACATCCCAGATTCCTGTTCAAGCTAATTTCTATGATAATAAGATTGATAAATTAACATTAAAAGCTCAAACTTGGGGTGAATACCTATCCTCTGTTATCCATTTTTAAAGTCATTATTTCTGTCATGTCAAGACTGTCATCTTACATATTAGTCCATTATATTACTTTTCCTGTTGTTTTAGGTTTTTGTCGTGGTATCATTCCGGTATTGGTATCAAGATACTTTAGGCCAAAATTTTTTACCTCATTTATGCCTCAAAATGCACAGAACAGTCAAGGAAGTTGATGTTAGTATTAAAAATGGGATAAAATGGTGCAACA
>JAJHUR010100515.1:0-13093 GCA_027495735.1 Lutjanus campechanus | reverse complement strand
ATACAGTCAGAGGGAGAGACTCCAAAAAGAGCAGCCAGGGCAGCCGGCAGGGACCGAGTGGCACCTGTCACAAGTTTGGTTTTACATGTGTGCCTTGCACAGATAGATGAAGAATTAACAAGACGTAAGATTTTGATAAAGATAAATCTTCCTCCCATTGGCCCTCATTCATTAACGTGCAAAGAAATGTTAACTGTGCGCACAAAATAAGTTTCCACGCAAAGTTACCGCCTGATTCAGGAAACATCGGTGCACCGGCCTAGTTTGTTCTTACCACAGTGCGTGTGGTCAACTGACAGGCCTGTGCCCGCTGTCTGCAGGCTGCTTAGTGTGGCAGGTATACCGCCTGCTGCATGAGGAAATGCGTGTGCATGGAAAAGTATCATGAAGGAAGTGGTGAAGTTGTTCTAGTCAGACAGAATTAATGAAGGGGTGTTTGTGTTAAGAGCTCAGCCGCTGTCAAACAATCAGCCTGTGCCCGCATACGAGGAAGAAACCAGAAAAGGCACGTTTGTGACTCATAATAATAACTCGTTGGAGTGCAATGACCGAGGCATGCATGTTGTGTCCCTGGAGAAACAGATTGTGTCTCAGGTGAAAAAAAAAAGGAATTAAAGTTAATGTGGAAAAAAGACAAACCAGAAGAAAAATAAGGAAACGGGCGAAGGTCAAAGAGCACCTGATCTGTCAGCCCAAAATGAGAGATTATTCTAAATATCCATAAGTGGAATAAGAAATGAGGCTGAAAGTGATGACATCCAGCAAGGATTTTCACCCAATAATAATAATAATAATAATGATAATAATAATAATAATAATTCTTTGTTCATTTTTATGTAAAGATGGTTAAAAGATGTTGCTGGGAGACCAGTAAAAGTGTAAAATCATGTCTAAGTGAGGTAATGTTAGCAAAGCGCATGCTAACTAGTTAGCTAACGTTTGATGTAGAATGGCTGGCTCATTAACTAGTGTTTTTCTAACATTAGCTATCAGCTAGTTAGCTAAGTATCTAGATTTTTGCTAACCTTAGCTACCAGATGCTTGTTTTGCTTTAAGTTTGTTAACATTAACTAACTTGTCGCTTTTACAGGTTATCTTACTATTTATCTTGTTATAATGTGAAATGTTTAATGTTAACATGATAACATAATAAATAGCTAATGACTCATGTAGATCGGTTAGCAAGTTAGCTAACTTAAAGAATATGTTGCTTTTACTTTTTTCTCTTTGTTGGGCCGTTTGACAATTGACCCTGCCTAAGCCCCACCCCTTTTTGTTTTGTGCCCCAAGAACAGTTGAGCAAGCGGACTAAAATGCTAGCTTACTAGCTACAATTTATGTAGATTAGCGACCAGTTAGTAGTGATGTAGCTAACTTCAGATGTGATTTATGTTGAAAAGGGGGCGGGATTTAGGAAGGGGCTGATGCAACAACTGTAACTACTACTAAGTGTTTTTAAATAAAATAAAATTAAAAAAGTAGAAATGGTACGTTTAATTAACTTTAACAAAAAACTTTTAAATTTAAGTTACATTAACTAGGTAAGATTAGTTGACTCCACCAAATCCCTGTATAATTTTTTATAGTGTACAGTGTTTCTCAGTTTTAATTTCAATTTAATCAGCTTTAATGGCATGGCGTTTTAGATAAAACATGTTGTTAAAGCAAAAAATGGTATAATACAAAATACATCTCTCTTACATCAACAGACATGATTAATTATTGTGTGTTGGTTTTACACTGTCTTAACTGTGAGTTTATGGGTAAATATACTGTATGTGCCCTGAGGATAGAACTCTGATTTAAGGTCTAAATAGCCTATTTGTTCGGTGTATTTATGCAAGGATCGTGCAGGATTATGCTCATTTTATTGCTTGCAGGAATGTATTCGGTAGCTGTCTGAATCTCTGAAGGCCCCATCAATACATGTTTTGGAGCAACACATACTTCAACTGTCCCAACTTTTTTGGAACATGCTGCAGGCGTAAAATTCAGAATGAGCGTATATTTCCACAAAAAACAAAAAACAAAAAACAAACTAACAAAAAAACAAAACAAAAAACAAAACAAAACAATAAAGTTAGTCAGTTTGAATATTAAATGTCTATTTGTTTTGTACACGTCACAACTTTTTTGGCACTGGGGTTGTGACAAGTCTGACTGGTACGTTCAACTCAAGCGCTGGAAATATTAATGAGCTGTCAAGCAGGGTAACTGGCATTCTCAGTGCAGCAACTCGAACCAGTTTAGCAGGTTTATACTTCGTCATAATGTCTATAACATGGGTAACCTGATCGACTCCACCTACGTTTCGCTTGCCTATGAATTGTTCCATCATCAGCCAGTAAACCACTTTACTGTATCCCGTCTGATGAGTTGTCACAGTTCGCTGCATGTGCTCGAGCTTTTGCATCTGTCATCACAGAGAACTGTGAATCACCCGTTGTGGATTTATGATTTTTTATTTATTTTTTACTTTTTTTTTTTCTTGGATCTACTGCCCCGTGTTGGACTTCCTTTGCCTGCCTCACTATTCAGTAAGCCTTTTTTATCATTAAATCCCATTGAAATAAATCTAAATAGGCCTTTAAAATGGCTATAGGTTCATCTTCTTAAGCCTTACACTTCTCAGCCAAGATAGAAAATATTACCATCATGTATGTCCCTTGGAATAATTTGATGTAGCCCATTTTACTGATTTAATATAAGAGAACAACTCAATGGAAATATATTAGAAAGACAGTAGACATGTATTAAGAATATTTGCACCATGTCAACACAAAATACCCCCGTAGAGAGGGACAGTTTCTACCAGTAATGCCTGAGGTGTGGCCATTTGACCATTTAAATATAATATAACAATGGCTGGGTGGCACCAACAAGGATTACTTTTTAAACCAGATTAAATCATTAATTTACGTTGCACGAAACCTTTAAACTAGGAAGATTCAATTTAAACCTCCTCCTTTTAAACCTTAATTAAATTTATTTCAGTTGAACCAAAGCTCTAAACTCCAGCCAGCATGAACGAGGCTCACTAACCTTTCGGTTAAATAACTTTTTTTTTTTTACCTGGATGGTGAGATGTGGTGAGGAGCAGGGATTCATATTTTTCCCTAAAACGACACCTTGGGAACAGAGGCTCTCTTACAGCTGAAGCGATTCCTCAAGTAATCAGTTCATAAAAAGTTTAAATCTGGACGACTGTACAGCGCACCATGATTCACAGGTAGGGATTAGTCCGGAACTCGATATTAAACGGGTCCCAAAGCTGAATTATTAAATACGCTCCGATGTTAAAGGTTTGATGTAAGTTATTATCGCGCGGCTACAACGTTTCTCCTCCTCTGTCTGTGCACGCAGTTCCTGCAGACGCACGCACATAACGCACATGCACGGAGCGAGATCTGTGATCTGTTGATTTTCTTTATTAGCAGCTTTAAAACACAACCCGCGATTCAGTTTTCAGAAGCTGTACGTGGAGGAGACTTGTTGTAAATGACGGAGTTTATTAAAACGATTGAAACCAACCTGTTCCTGGATGGCATCGACACCGACCAGGCGCACTTACAAGGTTAAGTGTCCTTTACAGTAAACATGAGACTGTGTGCGTGTGCTTATCAGAAACACAGACCTTCTCACAGCAGAGTGAACATGGTCAGGGAGGGGGAGATTGATCACTAATCAATCGCGGATGGAAAAAAAGCCAGACTTGGTGCCAAACTATACACACACAAGTAAAATCTGTGTGAAACAGTGCGCGTTGTAACATTATGCTCAGTGGCGTAATGAGTCAGCAGATTACAATCAGACAAAATATATAACGTAATGTCAGTGAATAAAAGTATGCAGCTTCAAGCTGAACAGCCCCCGTGATTAGAGGAGGAGTCATCATAGCAGGCAGACATGAGCCACACCTACGTATAATCAATCACCGGTGACCGCTGCACAGGGCATGCCGGTTAGATTTTTTATTTTATTTATTTTATTTTATTTTTTGAGGAATAAATAGTAAAGCATAATGAGAACACAAATCAGTGAAAGTAAGTTAAAGAAAAAAAGTATAATAAAATAAAATAAATAGATAGAGAAAGGACAGGAGAGTGTGACAGAAGATTCACTTTAAAACACCAAAGTGCTCACAAATATTGACAGCTTTGGTAGCTGGGTTAAAGAAATTGGGGTTTTTTGGTTTGTAAATTTACATTTACGAATATGAAATTTACAAAGTAGTAATGTTAGATTAATAAGAAATAAAAGCATCGGCATCTTTTTCTCGATACTCGAAACATCCTGATATAATAACCCTACAGTATAAAGCAAAATCTGTGAAAATCTTGTCAGCTACGTAGTTTCTTTCCAGAATTCGTGTGTAAAAAAAAGACCAGAATAAATGAGAGCAGGTTTCAGGGTAAAATCTATGGATCAACTTAAGTGACACTTGTTTTTCCTTATTTGTTAGAAGGTGTTTAAATGTGAAATGTTGCCCGGTTAGATTTGTGTCCGACTTGATCCCGACTTTTAATCAGCTAACAGGCATATATTTTGCGGCTAATAATAATAAATGTTACAAAGTGCTTTACAAGGCAGAAAAATGACGCACTGCAGCCTGCAGAAAATAGGTAACCTGAAGGTGATCTAACAGGATGCCAGTGTCTCTTCCTGAATATTGCCTTAAGTCTGATGGAAACTGTCCAACTTGATCGCAGCCTTTTGTCTTCATCTCTTGCTGCAGCAGCCCATTCTTATCCACTTTCCAGGCGTGGCAGCTCATCTCAAACGCACTTACTTACTATTGACTCCTGACAAAATCTGGTGTTGGAGCACAATAACATAAGAACATAATCACTGTCAGTGCATCTTCTCAATAATATATACAGTATATTTGTTTTTTTAAAAACTAACTGGTGACAGGCACACCTTTACTGAAATGAAAAATATATACAGGTCAACAGGTCATAGCACACAGATGCAGGTGTGCGGTCACCTGATGCAAATACAGTAAACTCAGATGCAAATTCAGGAGACTCAGGGACGGCGCACCTTTACATTGGCAACATTATTCATGTCTGCATGTTGGCATAAGCAGGTAAACAAAATGCATAAGTTTGTAGGTTGATTATTTGTCAAATAAATTAGTTAAGTTCTGCTTACATCATACGTGGTGTACCCTTAATACATCCACGGGAACTTGCTTTTTCTTTCTCTGCTGCTTCTTTCAACTCTGGCGTCTCAAATTTACTTTTGTATTTTGCTTGTTTCTCACTTACTTGCTGTCGTGATATTTCACTAGCTAACTTTTATGTTTTGTTTTCCCTCTCAGTAGTATTGCGCATGTCCATGACAGCAATAACCCAGAATTCCACGCGGGCACACTTTGTACACTTTAGACCATGAAATCGCCCATTTAATTGTTTTTTTAAACTTAATTTAGCAAAGTGGCATAGATGTATGAGTCAATAAACAATAATCCTGTATATGTAAAATTAAAAAGAAAAAAAAGTTTAATGATATGATGATCATTTCGTGGTGGCTGATGTTTTTAACGGGGCTCTTCGCCATAAATAAAACACTGTATTCACTCACTCAAAGGGAGAAAACACTGAAACACTGATCACTGACCTGCGGTGATGGAAAAAGTACTCAGATCCTTTACTTAAGTATGTAAAAATAATTAATTTCAAACAAAAATCCTCCATGTCCAACATATAGTGATTAAGTAAAAGTACTAAGCAAATTAACTTCACTTTTACTGTAGTACCTTATGTAATACCTTTTACGTCAGCACTAAAGTAAAAGTAGAGGTAATAATATCTGCAGAAAACACAAACAGAGGATGGAAGTCACTCTTAATTGGAAATTGGAGATTGGTTTACGAACATGTCACCTTTTTCACCTCTTATGAGTCTGCAGGTCTGTATTTAGTGATGAAAAAAGTACTGTTTAAGTACAATAAAAGCAATAAAAATGTTTATTTTCCAAAAAAGGTAACATTTAGTTGTTCATTTAAGAGACCTGTCTTATTTTCTATTGTATACCGTTGCTCGTAAATATAGCAAAAGTAATTTAATGCAAAAAATTGCGGACCGGGCAATATTTCTTATCCAATTACTCGATTAACCACCAGAATAATCGATAGATTACTCGATTACTAAAAGAATCGATAGCTGCCGCACTAATCACAATGAATGGGTTCCAAACCTGACCACTTCAGTGTGTTATCTGGTGGTATTGATAATTATTAAGGCAGAAGAACGCCGTTTGAGCATTAATCACCGTTATAATTAATACAATATAAACTGCCCATGGGACACGCAGCTTGACTTTCGCTGCAGCAGATGAAAATGCAAAGTTTACCGCTTGCGATCTGTCACTGTCTGACTGAACAGCCTCATGGAAGTGATATTTTACAGATATCTTATTTTAAAATAGCAAAATTCTTTAAAACATGTCATTTGGTGTTTTCAAAGTCATGATATTGAGCTGAGATGGATCCCATATTCCGTTCTGTTCCGTGTGCTCTGCTGCGTTTAATAGAGTTGACTTAGTAAAGTTAATGATCAACTTCGAAGGTAAATCCATCACATGCTGCAGTATTTTACCCAGACATATTTTGGATTAAGTATTAATCCGGTGTTCTTGAAGTTTTGGTCTTTCACCTGGAATTTTGTCTGAGATTCCAAATGTTGCAGCAAACCTCAGTCCGGCGTGTTTTATCCCTCTAGTGCAGTAATATTAATATTTGAAGTATTTCCACACAGAGCTGGTGACAGACATCGTGTTGTGTGTCTAATCCAGATTGTTGAGCTGTTTTACGTGCATTAATGCTCAGAGATGTTTGAATTCATGGAGCTTTGATTAAAGTACTCGGTTTACTCAACCAGTAACATACAAGAGGAACAAAACACACACTACACTAAATTAAATCTTAAAAATAATACAGCATAAGCTACGTCCTTATTAGCGGTCCTTTCAAATGTCAATCACATTTATGAGTCTATGGCAATTTTTTTCCTGCTTTGCCTCAAGACTGCGGGGTTGCTGCTTGCCCAACTTAAAGTTTGGGGGAGCATAAAACCAAATGCCCCCCCTGCAAATGGCACACCAACTACAAAGTGTGTAACAGAAATGTACATCTCAAAAACCACAAGGAGGTATCTGAAATGCTTGGTATCAATGGATTCCACACTAAGATCAACGTTTTCTATCGATTAAGACAGGATAAATAGGTGAAAATCTTCTTTTTTTGTAATGTGTAACCACATGTATTGACAGTTTCCACCTTTAACAGAAAAAGATCTGTGGGACTTTTCCTTGACATACTAAATTTAATTGGTAGTTGTTAAGGGGTTTGGCAATAACAGCAATGAAATACAGGTCCAGTACCTTTGATCTCAGTTGTTGGATGGGTGCGTTCGTTTAGATAACAGTTCATAGATAGACGGGAACAATACAGTACAGTATTCAGTACAGTACAGTACAATCCTTTTCTTTAATTATTAACCAGGCACCAAAGCAGAACAAAAAATTACGAGAAAATACTTATTATAACTACAGATAAAATAATAAAGTGAAGGAAATTTAGCTCCACTATTTTTCATTGATCACAGCACCAGTAAATCTTATTTGGAGATTATTTTTACGCTTGAGTCTTGAATTGATGATTACATCTTGTTTGCCTATTGGGTTGTAACACCATTTTTATCATAAGGTACACAATGTACCTTGTAGTTCAGGTCAGCATGCAGGATATGTATTTCCCTTATTTCTAAACACACTAAGCAGTCACATGACAGCTGATAGAAACTCACTAAGTCAATCTTGGGTTTACAGCCATGAGCAAGTTCACGTACAAGGAGAGGCGTTTGCAGCGCGTGACCAATTGCAAACATGAACAAGTTTACTGACAGCAGAGTGACTTCTTTACACAGATGACAAGCATGATGATCCACGGCTGTCAAATGCAGGAATGACAGCTGGCAAATTAGTGTGTAAATAATGATGTTGAAAGGCTGAATTTATTTTATAGAGTGCTTTCCAATATACCTTAAGACATTTTACAATAGTTCAAATTATAATAGAAAACAACCCACCAAAAAACTCTAACACAGGATATCAACCACAGATTAAAAGCAGCTAAACACATGAGTTAGGCGTACTTAGATATGTGCTCGGCTGGTCTATGTTGAAAAGAAAAACAAAATAGTTAAAAGATGTTGCTGGGGGACTTATGAAAGTTGTATAGCCACATCTTGAGTTAGCTAATGTTAGCTAGCTAACTAATTCAAGCCCAGACAAGTTGGCGGTGTTTCTGGATGTGCTTTGCATGGGAACTGCAAGGTGGTATCCCATAAACCATTATGTGGGATTTTAATGCAGTTTTTAATGCAGTGCTGCCTGAGGGATCAAAGGTCACAGGAATTCATTGTTGGTTTTTGGCCTTACTCCTTTGTGTGCAGCGATTTCTACGGATTCTCTGAATCATTAAATGATATTATAGAGTGTAGATGGTGAAATCCCTGATTTTCTTGCAGTTTTGTGTTGAGAATCATCGGGCCTCATGCAGGAACATTTTCGTATTCTTGTCTTAAAGTTATCCTACTTTTTTCCGTACGAAGGGCTCATATGAACACGTCACGTCAGATTCAACAAACGCTCGTAATTTCAGATAACCGTGTAAATGATCCGCCCGTGCGTATTTGAGTGCACGTGCATGAGACTTTTAAATTAGCACAATTAACGCACCAACAATACCATATATGGCTGCGCTTCCTGCACCACATGTCAGGAAGTGTTCATTCATGAAAATGGCATCAAAGAGAGTTTGGACTTAAACGTCCTGCTGTTTTTTAACAGCGTCAGCAGTGGAATTAAAAGACCTGCTAAAGCAAAGAAACGGGCAAAGCGAATGCTGTTATACTGTGCTACTGGAGGGTCAGACTGTCACTAAAATTTAGGACATACCTCGATATTAAAATGACTTAAGCCACAGTAAGGGGTGACTGATGACGGCAGCCGGAGGAGGTGAGGGTTAAGGGGAAGTTTTCATCACAGGGACAGAATGAGTGAAGATGTTCACCTGGACAGAGACTTAATAAACCTGCATGCGCAGATATACAGCCAACACACCTGACAGCAGGTAATAATAGATCATTGAATGAACGATGAGTGGCTTTGTATGTAAATTTACATTTATATTATAATTTGAAATGTAGTCAAACAGGATAATTATGAAGTGTATGATGACATATGCCGTCATTAGTGAAAAACTTTGGTTTGTATACCAGCAGACTGACTGCTCATGACTCTACGACGAGTCTGGACCACTCGTAAATTGTGTTTGCATCTGAAAGAAAATTCACAATACGAGAAAACTGATGAATGCAGATCATTCGTACGCACCACTTAAGAACAAATCTGTTCTTGCATGAGGCCCAATGTTCATAAACTGTTGAACTACTTGCCTATGCACATTTTGTTTCACAAGGTTGCGTGTGGACGACCACAGTCTTTCAAGGACGCCCCTTTATTACACAATCATGACACTGTCACCTGTTCCCAACAGGTGTTTTTTGAGCATTCCACAACTTTCCCTTTCGTCTTTTGTTGCTCCTGTCCCAACTTTTTTGGAACTGTGTCGTAGGGATCAAATTCAGAATGAAAAATATAGCCTATATTTGCAAAAAAAAAAAAAACAGTAAAGTTAATCAGTATGAACATCTTGTCTTTGTACCGTATTCAATTGAATATAAGT
This sequence comes from Lutjanus campechanus, assembly GCA_027495735.1. NCBI lineage: Eukaryota > Metazoa > Chordata > Actinopteri > Lutjaniformes > Lutjanidae > Lutjanus > Lutjanus campechanus. The sequence goes on along the minus strand of JAJHUR010100515.1, from coordinate 3,339 downwards.
TGGAAATTATTTGCAAAGAGAGCATTCTGTTTTTATTCATGTTTTACACAAGGTCCAAACTTTTTTTTTTTTAATTTGGAAGGTTTGTGTTATTATGTAGACAGAACAAGCCAACCCATGATATTAAAAATGGGCCAATAAAAACATATATAAACACTCCAGGTGTGCGCTCTGAACATAAATCTGGACTACTCTAATTGCAGCAAGTACCTGTGTTTAAATGATGCTCATAGCGCACCACCTGCTTACAACCAGAGAGCACAGTTCAACGTCATTTCAAATGTTCTGCCTACAATGAATGGTTCTGTTCTCTCTCTCCACAGGTGAGCCATGACTTCCCCAGCCAGCCAGTGGACGTCTCTACGCCCATTTATCATCATTGGCTCAGTCATGGTGTGTTTTCTGGTCATTTTCTTCACATACTACAGAAGTGACATCAGGTTCCCCTCTTTTGACAGTTACTTGCAGAGAGGCAACTACTCCTGTCCCGTAGTTGTGTGTCCAGAGCGAGCACAGACCCAGGAATCAAGCCTGAACTGTTCCAAAGAGCTCCTCGTTAACCCACAACCCAACGTCACCCAGGAGATCCAGGCTGCAGCAGAGGATACTGAGCCCGACACTATTTTATTGGTCTGGATGTGGCCGTTTGGTGGCAGTTTTGAGCTCAGCTGCAGCGATTTCAATATCAAGAAATGCCACTTGACAGATGACAAGACACTTTACAATAAAGCCCACGGAGTTATCTTCCACCACAGGGACATTCATGGAGATCTAGGAGGCATGCCGACAGAGCCGCGTCCCTGGTTTCAGAAATGGGTGTGGTTTAATTGGGAGTCACCTGCACACTCGAATCGAATCGACCAGCTAAATGGCTTATTCAACTTGACATGCAATTATCGACGCGATTCAAGTATTCACGTGCCTTACGGGTATCTGGTGCCAGTGACACCTGAAGATGAGAGTTTCAAATTGCCAGCGAAGGACAAGTTGGTCTGTTGGATTGTGAGCAACTGGAGCCCGAACCATAAAAGAGTTGACTTCTTCAATGAACTGAAAAAACACATTGAGGTCCATACTTATGGAAATGCATTTGGCCGACGTGTAAGTCAACAAGATTATTTGAAGATAGTTTCTAGTTGTAAATTCTACCTCTCCTTTGAAAACTCAGTTTACAGAGACTATTTCACAGAGAAGTTGTTCAACCCTTTGAACGTGGGAACTGTACCAGTAGTTCTGGGCCCACCAAGAGGAAATTACGAGGACGCTGTCCCAAGACATTCTTTCATTCATATCGATGACTTTTCCACACCAAAGGAGCTGGCAGACAGGCTACTCTACCTCGACAAAAACGAAACTGAGTACATGAGATACTTTGACTGGAGGAACAGTTTTAAAGTAGCATATTCTGCGTTTGGCAGAGAAAATGCTTGCAGATCTTGTAGTTACATACAAACCCACAAAGGGTACCAAGCTATTCATGATCTTAATAAATGGTACTGGGGTTAGCAGTGAGCAAGCTAACCCAGTAAGTACCAGTCTTCTCAGGTTGACGACAATAACCTCCTGGAATGTGCTATCTATAAATATAGTATAACATATTTTCCGGTTGTGATGTGCGACCAAACCTTTATATCAAAATGGATGATGAAGTGCAATAAAATCAAGACAGCTCCCAGTTACGATGGCCAAGCCGGCCAAGCCGAGCTGACAGCAGTTAGCGAACTTATTTTAGCAAAAAAGAAAAGCTATCTTGACATCAGGAAACTCCGTGAACAACAGTATAGTTGTGGTTAACAACTTTAGCAATGATAAGCTAAAGCTATCTGTCCATTTTTCTTTTACAGAGCTACCATAAAACCTTTAAAAAAAAAGAAGTAAGAAATATTTTTTTGCTGGGAATGATCTGTAAACTGCCGTCTGGTAGGACTTTGTTTCCTCCAAGTTTACTTTTTTTGTTTGGTTTTGATGAAGTTTTTTTTTTAATCAATATCACTGTTATTGGTATATCTTCCTTCAACATGGCGGGGCAATATATTTATTGAATATTTTCATTTTGAACAATAAGCACTGATGATTACTGATGTTTACTAATGTGATTAGACAAGATATTGTCTTATACTGTGATCGAGCAAAATCATGTCAGGGATGATCTGGGGATGCAAGGTGGACGGGAGGTGTTGTGGTCGTGTATGATGTATGTTTTTGCTGTATTGTTTTTTATGTTTTTTTGTGGATCCCAGAAAGGGAAGAGAATGAAGATCCTATTAAACAATGAACAATAAACATTACAGCTGCACTGCAGGGGTTTATTGTGACTGTATCTTCTGCTTCTTTGTATGATTTGGAATAAAAACAAGTTGAGAAATTTGTCTTTAGTTTAGAAAATTTGTTCCTTTCATAACACAAAAATGCAACAATGTAACATAGATGAAAGCAAATCAAACATAGCCAGACTTAAATGTTTAATGAAGTACAGAGGAACCTAGTATTTATTTTAAATCTGTCAGTTACGTAAGGGATAATGCCCGACGAGGTGTCCATTATCAGAAATTAATGGACGACACGGAGGCGTGAACCGTCCGACGTGAAGCGGAGGACGGTTGCTTCCGCGAAGTCCATTAATTTCTGATAATGGACACCTCGAAGGGCTTTATCCCGCTTATACCATGGTCACTTACAAAAGAAATAAATATTAAATCAATTATTAATACGTTATTGTTGTTTTTTACCGTTAAAATCCTAAGTTTTTCACAAGAAGCGGCTGAGTGGACTATTTAATATCTCTCGTTGTGACGCGTTGCCAAGGTAACCGGCTCTGGCCACAGAACCTGCAGCTCGGTCGGCCGCAGCTGTTAGTTTCTGTTGCCACGGTTACAAACTAGCGTTTGAGCCAGCGCAATAATTTAGAACAATCAGGCTATTTGACCGGAACTTTTTTTCTAGGTGTCCTATAACACTTTTTAACGGACACCCTGCAGCCAATCAGAATCGAGTATTCACCCAGACCATGGTATAAACAAGATTAATAAGGTATGCAAATATTTATAAAGAACAAATGTTTGCTGTTCTCCCCCCTTTTTTCTAAATTTACAATTACACAGAGTTTAGATGTATGAGCTGGATTATCAAGCGTCCACTGGCCTCCCTTTTTAATTATGCAGTCAGTTTCCCAGCCACAGAATTCAAGATTCAAGATTCAAGATGTTTATTGTCACTCGTGTTTCACAAGTGCAATTGTGTGAAAAACTTTGACTGGAACACTCCACTATAAGAATAACAGCAGGCAGGAAACAGAAACACAGAACTAGAAATAGAATAACAGTTAAAAAGGATAAAGAT
>JAJHUR010100513.1:0-11980 GCA_027495735.1 Lutjanus campechanus | reverse complement strand
GGGTGTCTTCCTCACAGCCTGGCCGGCACACAGAGACAGAGGTTACAGTTATGAATTCAATCCAAACCTAACCTGCTAAATAGACCTTCTGTGCATTTAACACTACAAGTGCCAGAATTCCATAACAACTAGAACGGTCATAAGCGCTCATTTTGACCTATTATCTGTCATGATAAATACCAGACTGAGAGATTAATGCATTTATTCTGTTAGTTTATCTTGTGGGAAATTAAATAACAACAAATTTAACATAATATAATATAATATAATATAATGTAATGTAATGTAATGTAATATTTATCAATCTGCTTACCAATGCGTGTAATAAACTGTTGTGATTGCATATATTCACAGCAGTATTTTTTGTAGGATAATAACCATCAGTGATCTGATTAAAATTTTAGAAAACAGTTAAATATATTTTATAAGATTATAAACATGTTATTTATAATAATATGTATTTATAATAATAACAGACTTCCACCTAGAACCATCACAACAACTAATCATAGCCTTTAGGAAAAGGCTGGAAATGAGTACAAAAATACAACCAAATAAAGGTGGAAATTAAGGGAACTTTGTTTCAAAATTTGAGAACTTTAACACAAAAATTGAGTTAATTATAGGTGCTGACACAAAAAGTGTCCCTGGTCTCCCCTACTATATTTAATCTATTCTAATTCTAATTAATTAATTAATTAACTGTATTTTGGTGTCGGGAAATTAGAAATCGAGACCACTTGTGAATTTTTATCGTGAGCAATGACGATAGTTGCTAAGCAACCAAGATGCATCTCCAACTGTGCAGAAAGTATCAATACAACAATATGACCGCCTATAGTCAAAAATAGGTTTGCCTTTTGTGTAATTTATATATAAAAAACATTTTAAATTAAAACACAGACACTTTTAGGAAAAGTCAGGTACCAGCAGCACTGTATTTTTAAATTCAACAAAATTATTGCACATATAAATTTGAAAATGACCACCTTGGCTCTTCTAGTGTTAACTATGTATAGTGACAGTGACCAACACTGGCATTAGATGAGAAGTAAATCATCTCATTCTGATGGGCCCACACAGCATCTGTGCGTGTGGATTTGGCTCTAGAGGGCGCCAGTCATCTGCAGAACGCACGTGAACCTGCCTGGAGCACTGCATTGGAGACACACTGCATTGCTTAAGCAGCAATACTGAAGTCAAGACCTGGAAAAGCAACATTATTATTTGATTCATGTCAAAAAGAACAAATGTAGTTTTTTAAATAGTTTCACTTTGAGAAAAACGTCTGATTAGGTACTGATCTAAAATCCATTATCCTCCTACACGCACATACTGTATACATATTAGACACACACATACTGTAGACATGGACATACGATAACAAAAGATAAGTCAACAATTACAGTCCCCAGTTATATATATTTAGCTTGAAAACTGCATCAAAATATTAATTTTCTAAGATTGTTCGTGCACACGGACACACACACACACACACACACACACACACACACACACAACCCTTGTTACAGTGCTACACCACAACACACACATGCTCCGTGAAAGATTTGTTAACTTGACACACATATATATCAAAGTTTTAGCCATCAAACAATAGTCTATTAAAGCTGAAGTGCAGCCTGTTACTTGGAGTCAGTGTAGCGTGTCTCTGAGGTTAAAGTTCTAACTCTGCATTAATACACTGCAATGCAGCCACACTGCTGCCTCTGCTTTAATGGTAACAGGTTCTTTTCTGATCACACTCCTCCAGACAGCGCCTGTCTGGAACAAGTGGATATCTACTCAGGTTTAAGGAGTAATAGATTACAAAATAAGGTAACCGTGTTCAATTACAGTTACAGAAAAAGAAAAGACGTTTAAAACAATGTACTACCATGCAGAGAAACAGCTCACAAGTGTCACACAAAAATGCTTAACTAGGCAGGAATTTTGCCATTATTTTGTTTTTAAGTCAGAAAAGGTGAACAGCATCACGGCACAGTGACAGTTCTGCCTTCAAGCTGTAAAAAAATACTGTCATCAACCAAAGAACTCAACATCTAATTTAAATGAACATTTGCAGGTATAACCAGCGGCTAAGGTTAGCTACACAGAAATCCAGTCATCAAGCTAACCTGTTAGTACTGACAGTTATACTACTAAATAATATTTTGGGGCTGTAGGTGGTGATGTAAAAACAGAAGCTTACTTGAAGCTTGAGTGTGAAGTGTGAGCTTCTTAACAAAGGACATTTAAATGTGAATAATTACCACTGTTTATCAGGCTTCATTTATTAGGCTTATTAGGCTCACTGTTTGGTGAGGTAATTCAAAAGTAACCAGACGTAATCAAGTTAAATTACTTTAATGTTGTAATACTCGGATTAGGTAACTGATTACATTTTAAACTGGTAATCAGTAATTGTATTGAAATACATTTTTAAAGTAATCCTCCCAGCCCTGCATGTACTATATAGTAGTCTGCAAAGCTGGACTTAAGTCAGACTTGACTTTACCAAGAAAGACTTGCAATTCCACTCGGACTTGGGGAGTGACTTGTGATTCCACTTGGACTTGAGCCTTTTGATTTGAAAATTCTTGAAACTTTCCCTCATGTCCAAATACAAATAAAAGTCTGTTATTTAAAAAGTGTGAATCTACAAATCAAATAATTTATCTTAATTTCCTGAATCAACTAACATTAAATCACTTAGTATAAAATTAGGTCTCAAAATTGCAGTTTTCTTTGCTCTGAAACACTCGAGGCTTATACAGTGTTAGGGGACCACGCCTTCACATTTCAGGTCCGCCCAAAAAATCCTGAACATGCAAATCATGACCAATAATCTACCAGTCTAACTCCACAATTCAGTGCTGCATAGTTCCCAGATCCACTTTGAACCAATCTGACAGCATCCAGTCAAGCTGCTGGACAGAACCATTAAGAACAATATGTTACTGAGCTCCAGTTTGAAAAAAATGATTCCAAAGTCATTTTGTTTGTGTACAAAACTGTGCAGAGTTCAACAAACAATGAACCGCAGTATGCAAAATGTGCGGGTTCAAAATTACAGATGGAGACACAACAATGTCTAAATTTGTTCAATATTTGAAGTTGCAAAAGTTGAAGCTAATATTCACACAGCGAGCTCAAGCTTAGCAAATGTTAGCTTAACAGCTAACTTTGTAAATGAATGAGTCTGGAAAGTTACTGTTACATGATGACTTGTTCAGGACTCAAAACTCAAAATTTTGGACTTGGCACTTGACTAGGGACTCGTTAGTGTTGACGTTGGGACATGACTTGCAAAACAATGACTTGACTAAATATCACCCACTCATTTCCCTTTAACCTCTTTCACTACGTGTGTAATTAAGAGAGATTTCTAAACTTATTATGCATGTATATACTGTATATAAAAAAATATATATTAACAATTGATCAGATGACTATATGCAATGAAAAAAGTTTGGCTAATAGTGACAAAAACAAAAGTGTGACCCTTATTAGACCCTAATAATAAAACATATAAACATTACCCTCTAATAAACTCTAATAAGGGTCTAATACTGTCTAATTTGAGACAAACTATGGCTTGTCATGTCTTATTAGTGTACTGTAAAGTGTGACCAGGAATTTTCTTACACTAATTATCCTTAGAAAACCGAAAAATACAATGGTACACCTTCTGAATTCAAGTGTCCTCTTCTAAATTCAGTGGAACTAATTAATAAGCTAATGGCAGCTGCAGTTAGCTGCAGTTAGCAGTTACTCTGGTGATATACTGCCCCCTATTTGTTTGGAGTATGAACTCCACAAGTGGCACCTTTAACAAGCATTTCTTACAAATAATTTGAGACATTCTGTCCCTGATTATGATGTTTGTTTTTGGCTAGTTGGATGCAAAAATGTATCTGTGTCTGTCTTTTGGGGGGATTTAATTTGGAATAATTAGTCAGCTTTGCCAAATCACTCGGCGGCTCTATTTTCTCGTACATGTGCAGTTTTTGTGAGGATGCTGATGAGGAAGCAGGAAACATCCGCAAGAGTAGTTTTTAAACCACATGAGGTGGATGAGTCAGATCAATACACATTAAAATTTTTTGATATTAAAGGGCAAGCACAAAAACCACTCCCCCCTCTGGGTTGTTACATGATACACCAAAACCCCAGGGTGGTTGAAAGAGATGAAAACAAGCCAAATAAAATTCTTCAAAAATGATGCCTAAGAGACATTTGCACTTAAAACAGCCCCAACTTGTTTTCCTCCACTCTTCCTATAAAAGCTGAGTGAAGAGGAGCTCACTCACCCTCCACTTTGGAGTCTAACATTTTGATTGACTGCTTAGGAGGAGCTGCCGGTGCTGCAGGGTCGTTACTGAGCGCACAAAGTTCACTTAGTTTGTCTTTAGCATGCAGGGGATTTCAATAAAGTCAAGTATGCTGATAAACCCTGGTTGATTACGGCACTCTTTCATTACTGTTTCCTCTTTCTGCTCTCTGCCATTTGGCGGGTGCTCAACTCACATCACTCCTGCCCATATTTTCTGTTTATTATAACCACACATCATGATGTGAGCCCTGCTTTCTGTCACCAAGCTGCGCTAAAATTGGATAATAATACAAATTGTCCCGCAGGCAAAGCTGTAAATTTGCTTTTAAAGCCACAGTGGAGGTATAGCTGCAGAGACACCATCCCAGCCAGCAAAAGTTGGTTGCCAGAACGTTCTGGGAGCGTGTGTATTTGGTTATGGGAACATCTATCGAATATTCCTGCATAATGTTCCCAAGATGATAACACACCATGTTTTTATGGCTAAAATGAAAGTTATTGTTATGTTCCCCGGTTGTTCTGGGAATGTTCGTTGAATGTTTCAGGAAAGTTACTTTAAAGCAATATTCCATCCCTAGATGATAATCCACTCAATATGTACTCACCCCTGTGCTTATGTGAAGTTCAGTTCAGTTCACAAAACAATCCTGGAGTTTCAGCAGAAAACAGGGTTGCAGCCAAATCCAGTACAATGGCAGTGAATGGTGACTACGTATAAAATGTCAAAAAAAGAACACAAAATAAACACAAAATGTCTCCATCCTGCTCATGTGGTGTAATCCAAGTGTCCGTGAGCTGCGACATTAAAATTTAACCACAAAAGACGTCATTTACACCATGTTTTTAGCCCGAAATGTCAACTGTAGCCTCCCAGGTAGCATGTAAACATGGCGTCGATGTATCGCGAGACTTCGTATATCTCTTACTGGATGCACGTGTGAAAATATCGCGAGATCTCTTGTGCATCTGGCTCGATTCAAGTTTTTCTGACTAAAATTAACGTAATTGCAATGTTTGTAGATTGTTCTGGGAAATTTTCACAAATGTCACTCGAATGTTTCCCCATAATGTTCCCTGATGTTAGTATGGCAACTTTTTCCTGATAAAATTAATGTTATCGTTGCGTACCTAGATCATTCTGGGAAGTTTCGGTGAATGTTCCACGAAGGTCACTTGAACGTTTCCTCTTAACATTCCCTAGATGTTAGAATGGCAAGTTTGTCTGACTAAAATTAACATTACTGTTATGTTCCTAGTTTGTCCTGGGAAGGTTAGTTGAATTGTTTCAGGAAGATTACTTGAACTTTCCCCTTAATGACCCCTTGATGTTAAAATATATACTGTATATTATTCTTATATGAATCTATCTTTGTTAGGGTTCCATGTTCCAGGAAGGCTACTTGAACATTTTACCTTAACATTCCCTAAATTTTAAAATGGTAATTTCGCCTTATGTATGATCTGCAAAGGTTACTTTGTTGCTCAAGGAAGGTTACTAGCTGTATGTTAAATTAGTGTTATATACATCAGTTTTTCTGATGTAAAACTAAGGTTACGGAGTTACGTTCTGAAAATGTTCTGGGAAGGTTAGTTGAATGTTTCCCCAAACAATCCTCACATGTTACAACATAGTTTTTTTTTTCTACTGTAAAGCTAATGTAAAGATTAGATTCCTAGAACATCCTGTGAAGGTTAATTGAACGTTTCAGGAAGGTTAGTCTAATGTAAAATGTTAAAAGTGACAGAAAACTCATGTTGTAACATACTCGGAAGGTTGAAATGCTTCTGGAACATTTTTCCTCAAAGTTCCATTTATGAGTTTTAATTACGCAGAACTAACATGTATGTTGATGTTCTCAGAACGTTCTGGGAAGGTTAGTGGAATATTTCAGCGAAGTTCTTTTCACCTTAACATTCCTTGTCACAGAAGCAACTTTTTACATGTTGCAACAGCAAGTTTTCTACTGTAAAACTAATGTAAAGGTTAGATAACTGGAACATTCTGCAGAGGTTAGTTGAGTATTTTAGGAAGGTTAGTTTAATGTTAAAACTGACAGAAAACTACTGTGGTTATGTTCCCGCAATGTTCCGGAAAAATTCAACATGGAAGGTTCCTCTATTTGAGAATGTAATGTTCAGTTACCACCAATAAACCATGTTTGGTTATTAGAACATTTTGGGAATCTTATGTTGAACAAAAACATTTGCACAATGTTCTTAGAACTTTGTGGAGGGTTAATAAATAGAATATATAGAATAAATAGAAACCTAGAGGGAATGTTCTGGGAATGTTAATGAAACGTTCTGTGTTGGCTGGGATGAGCTGCAGAGATGCGGTCACCTTGGCAGTGCGGGAGAACTTAAGAAATGCTTGCTTTACAAACCAAGACCCTGGAGATTGCATTATGGTGTAGAATCAATCAGAAGAGACATGTAGCACAGAAACACTTTATCTGTGCCAGGAAGAGGCATGATTGGAGAGTTAAACCTTCCTCGCTTCCCTTTGAACAACTTCTGGAAGTAAAGGAGCTGGAACTGTATTAAATAATTGAGAGTTGGAAGGTAATTGAGGACATAGATCAATAATATCTAGGGGGTTGTTCTCATTACAGAGATACCCAGACACTTCCAAAAGTTGTGGCTCAATGATGATGAATCTGGAGAGAAAGGCAGAGAGAAAGAAGGAGGAGAAAGGGAGCAATGAGATCTAAAAATTTAACAAATGAGATCCATTTCCCGTCCCTGTCTGTCTCATCAGAGCCTCATATCAAACCTTTGGATGTGGCAGGTGGTTTGGCCGCCTCACATTTCAAAATGTCAGATCTCTGTGCTTAGAAATGGGGATCTTTCCAGGGAGCCTGACGGCTTCCCGGGCCCTGATTTCCCAGAGGATTGGCAGTCTCGACACGCATGGGCGTCTGTGAGCGTTTAAACAGTCAAACCCCACCACCACCACCCATCCAGCCTCCCAAACGGCACCCAGCTCCCTATTACAGCCTTTTTCTATCCTCTCACCCACTCCCTGGTTCTCCACCTCCATCAAGCACGCTTCGTTTCTGCCACTATCACCTGTTGGCGATGTAAAAAGAGGGGACACGCTTGACTTTTAAGGAACCTGCGGGATTAAACAGAGTCATTTCATTAAATGTTTACACTGGCTGCGCCACCAGTGAGGGATGTGGAGACGATGAAGCCGGGGTTTCAAATCAGTGATTGTATCTTTTCCCCACCTGGGGTGGAAATTGGAGGGCTGCATTTAAACTGATAGAGTGTATTTCTACCTGTTTATCCCCGAGGGGCTCAGTGTGCAGGCAGAGCTGCTATTCATGCTCGCTCACACACATACACACACACGCACAGCCACCCACATGTGTGAACACACTCTTCTGTGTTCACAATCATTCATTCACTGGTCTCAAAGCCAGACCACTGACGTCAGCTACACAGCTAACAATAAATCCAAACCCATGTCCTAACCTTAAGCTGTACTAAACTGGACTAATCTTAAGAACTGTAATTGAATCCTAGATTAATCCTAAGTCTAACTCTTGTTAAAGTTTAGCCTGGTCAAAATATTCTCCCTTTGAAGCTTTTTAAAAAAAAATCAAACTGGCTTCCAAAGGCCAAAATACCTGCTTCAGAGCCAGATTTACCTGCTCTGAGGCCCTGGGGCAAAAATAAGCTGTTGACCCCCTGTTGACCCCTGTTTCCTGCCCTCCATGTACTGTGTATGTATCCCCTCACTTACAAATACCTATCAAGTACAAACTGCAGAATAAACACTTCAACATTACATTTTTACCTAAAGACAGGGGTGGAGCAGAGATTTCTAAAAGTGTAGGGCATAAGGCACCCAAAGCCATCAGAGGGCCCCCCAAGCAGTGTAATGTAGTGATGATCTGAGTTAATAATCAGATCTGTCAGGAATATTCTGGGGATGTTCCGGGAACCGTCTCCACCGTTTAAAGGATTGATGTCAGCTACCATTAGCTTGCATTATGTTTGTTAGCATTTGGGTTGATTTAAGAAGCAGAACAACTATTTAGCCTATTTCATTTTATGTTCATTGACTCATGTCAGCTGACATGTGACATAACAAGACAAAGCAACAAAAGAAAATTCTATATTAGCAACTTGTTAAATAGTAGTTTCATGCCTCTGATTTGTTCTTGATTTGTCATCACAGCCGGCGAGTGAATCATTTTAACATACAGCTATTAAAGTGCAGGTGCTGCTTTCTTTCTGCAGTAAATCTAAAGGAACTACTTTCTTACTACAAGAAAGAAAATATTTCCTACATTAAACTGCTCACAACAAGGTCTGTGAATTATCTTGAGTAACATGGTCATGCTTTTTGGAAAGACACATTGTTGTTTTCTTTTCTTTTCTTTTCTTTTTTGGTGTTTTGAATGGCACAAGTCAAGTGCCTTTAGTCCCTTTATATTGGAGAAAAGGCAGACATCTCTATGGCCGATATCTCCAGAACTCTGCAACTCGCACTAAAATAATCTAGATGGATAAACAGCACTACAGACCCGAGGAAAAACATGTATTTTTGATTTTGGAGTGAATCATATCTTTAAGTTTTCCCATGAAGTGCACTAAATCTTTTTCAAAAGAGGCAAAAAACCACCTCAAGTGAGTTTAAGACATTTTTAATGCAATACTTGAAAAAATATGTTGATGGAAACATGTCTACTAGTCTGACTCACCGGATGCATACTCCTGGTATAAGTCCTGCCATTGCTTGCTCCAAGTGGCATCGCCAGAAAACAACAAAAAACCTCCAAGCTGCAACCTACATGCTGAAAACAGCAAAATAGCGCCTGGGATGCTAGTAGTGGCATGAATGTAAACAAGCTAACAGCTGTTACCAGTGATGTAGTCATTTTAATACCAGAGCTCGCCCTCCGACGTGCAAATGCTCCACCAAAACAAGTTACCTCTCAACATTATTTTGCAGCAGCAGTTGCTAACTTTTCCTCTCTGTCCTGTGCTGCTGGGCAGGTAGTATATGGTGGATGTATCAGAACTTTTTAAAAACTTCTTTTTTAACAGCTGCCTGCTGCTCCTGGAAACAAGGCTGAAAAAAAAACATCTGAAAAATTCAGAACCAGCGTCTTTCCAAACTTTCCAAAAATCACAACCCAGTTACTCAAGACCTTGTTGTCAGCAGTTTCATTTAGAAACTACTTTCTTTCTGCAGTAGAATCTACTGGAACTACTTTCTTTCTAGACAGAAAGTCGTTCCAACATGAAAGTGCTCACAACAAGGTCTGTGGATCATCTTGAGTAACCAGGTCATGATTCTTGGAAAGAGACATTGCTGGTAAGTTTTTCAAAAGTATTTTTTTAGTGCTTTGAAGACCACTAACCGAGTGCCATTTAGTCCCATTATGTATGGAGTGAAGGCAGACCTCTCTATGGCTGATATCTCCAAAAAAATCTATATGCATAAATAGGACTACAGGCCAGAGAAAATCCCTTTAAAGCCTTTCTACAATCTCAGAATGAGGTAATGACTCATCTTAAGGCCTCAGTATTCCAGCTGATATTGTTTAAGTGACGTATATGTATATTACAAAATATGGTAAAATTTGCAGTTAATGAATTTATAATAAATCAATTCACAAGCAGTCAGCCTCTGCATGAGCGCACATTTTGCACCTAAATGCAAAAATACACACACGTGTGAATGAAGGTGACACCGATGTGGTTTAAATACATTTGAACAACAAGAATCCATCGCATTTACATTCTCTTGCTTCTCATCTGAACCCTTTTTTTTTTTTGCTCCTTCCTACACAAACAAATTCACACCTACACACACCATACATTCAGCTGCTCTGAGGTCAAAGGTCATCTCCCATCAGCTGTTGTCCTGAGAGATCTGCCCCCAAGGACAGCTTTGGCTCTTTATAGTCGCAGGCCTTGGCGTCTCTTGTATCCACTCCACTCTTACACAGCCCAGGAAACTGACTGGGGAAGTGGTGACGCCAATGAAATCTCTGCGCCCCCCCCCCTCACTCCCATCCTCCACTCCGAGTGGCTATTGTCTTCACCCCGGTCATATAAATCAGACGAGAGAGGAGGAGGAGGATTAAAAGAAGAAGAGGGAAGGGAGGGAGGGATGGAGGAAGATGGAGTGGAGGAGAAAAAAAGAGAAACGGGTCTTATGGCCAAACTGTCCTCTTCAAGGTCGTCACGGTGATTGGGTTGGTGTGAGGAGGATGGGACTCAGGGAAATGAGAAAGCACAATGTCCACTCTGCAGTGTGTCATTTGCTCCAAAACAAATTTTATTTCTGGAGCCCTCTAGCCTTCCTGTTCTGTTCCTTAGAGCCCTTAAAGGAACAGAACAAGAAATACTGTCTAAGTTTCACGGCATTGCATAATTTGGGGTGGATCATTCTACATTGAATAACTGCCAACCCATCACTAAGAAATTTCATGACTGAGGCATAATTTTAGTGAACACTACTGCAGGAATTTTTCCACCCTGTCAAAAATATCTCTGCCTCTAAACCCATGCCGTGATGTGTGTTCATCACATCGTCCTCCTGTGTTTATGTCCATATTTGTTCTGGTGCGATCTGTTCCTTGTGACAGCAAGCAGATGGCTGTCACTCTTTCTCTGGGTTCTCATTAGTGTGGGGGTTGGTGTGTTGTAACACAGTGGCTGCCAACTGGTGGGTTGCGGCCCAAAAGTGGGCATTCACTGGGAATAGATCCTAAGTGAATCACGAGCGTATCTGATAGGCTTGGGGAGTAACAAATCACATGTAACAAGATAATGTAATCTAGTTTTCTGGGAAATTCAAAAGTAGGGTTTCTCATTTTGGGAATGTTAATGTTGAACAATAACATTTGAACAATCTTCTTAGAACACTGTGGGAGTTTTATCTAAAATGCTACAAGACGGGAACCTCAGGGGAACATTTATTCGCTCATGTTCTAAAATTTTAGAAATGTTTTGTTGAACAAAGACATTTGCACAATGTTCTCAGAACGTTGTCGGAGGGATACCCAATAGAAACCTGTAAGAATATGTTCCAGGAATGTTATGGGAACATTCCATGTTAGAGGGCTTGGGGAGTAACAGATTACATGTAATGGGATTATGTAATTAGGATAAAAAAGGTAACTGTATTACATTACAGTTATAAATTTAAAAAAAAAACACAGATTACATATATATTTAGTAGAACTGGGGATTTATTTTTTAAAATATATTGTAAAATAAATAGTAATGAACCACCACCATAAACATCCTTTTTGTTCTAGGTAAGGAGAAGATCTAATGATAAAGATCAAAGTAAACACTCTAACCACACAGATATTGAGAGCTATCACTAATATTTTTAATTATACAATGTCCAGTGTAATTGGTAACAGCGGTGTTGTCAAGTTTATTAATCCATGGGAAAGTTTTCTTCACCGTCGTAGGGCTGCCCCTGATAATCTATGATTTGAATCATTAGTCACAGACACTTCAGTCGACTGAGATTCTTCCAGTCAAGCATTCTTTTTTTTTTCCTTTTGTCAGTCAGTGTGCATTACAGTTACAGGATAAAACAGATAGAAGCTTATGAAAATGCGCAGGGAGAACATTTCAGTGAGAATTTATAGGGAATCATAAACATACTGT
>JAJHUR010100510.1:0-16180 GCA_027495735.1 Lutjanus campechanus | reverse complement strand
CATTTCTTCATCAAAGGTCATTCAGTAAAGATCTGCTGGGGTTTAGTGTGCTTTTGGCACCAAAGTCTGGCACCAAGCAGAACATAGAATGTTCTTTCTTAGTTCCCTGTATTTACCAAATAATGAAACGTCCTGTTTATCCAGAACTATTTTAAGCTGTCTTTTATTTATATTTCTCTTTCAGGCTTTGTGAGCTATGACAACCCCGTGTCATCACAGGCAGCCATCCAGTCAATGAATGGTTTCCAGATCGGTATGAAGAGGCTGAAGGTGCAGCTGAAACGCTCGAAGAATGACAGCAAGCCCTACTGAACGTGCTGAGGCACTGCAGACTTAGTTAGGCAGGGTGGTGTTATGGTAAGTGGAGTATGAATAAGCAACTAAGACTGGTCCACTCAGAAACTTGTCTGTGCATTACAGGGTGATGTCTGCTGCGCTGCTGCCTCTCCTGGTCATTATAACATGTCCAGGCAAAGAGACACATGAAGCTACATGCAAGATTTTTCAGGCTAGACTGGATTCTTCCTGTGTTATGTTGTGGTTTATGCACTTTGTTTTCCTTTTAACAAACAGGTGTATTTTCATTTAAGTTGAAATGTTATCAGTTTGCTGTGGTACTTAATACACATATGAGTTGATTGTTAGGATGTGTTGCACATTGACAGTCAGGTGCCAAATCCATCTGTTTTTACTTAGTGTTCACCTTCCCCTGCACCACCCAGACCCAGCGTCAAACTCCTGAAAGCAGCTGGAAAAGACAGATTAAGAAATCATTGCTAGGTTTTCTTTTTACATTTTCACAAACCAAAATATGTGATTTCCCCTACTTCTGTATTTGGTATCTGTATTATCTCTCGAAATGGAGACAATGTATGTATTATCCACCTAAATTAGTTGTGAGGCTCAAGGTAAGGTAGAAAAGGAGGAGCTCCACCAAAACATGCACATGACATTTAGACATATTTGTCCTCATTCTGAAACACTTGCTGTTGATAGAGGGAGCAGTGAGCTGTTGTACTCAGGTGGTTATTGCTGTTAACTGGACTGCCACCTGTTTCTGAGTTACATCTCAACATGACACTTTGGTCTCGTTCAGACTGCCGGCCCAGATCCTGTTTTTTTTTTTTCTTTTTCATTGTATCCAGTTTGATTTTAGAATGTCTTGACAGCAAAGAAACAGATGAAATGCAGATCACATTCAAGCCACATTTGGAGGTAACCTGACACACCAGATGGTTTGTCACACAGAACCATCTGGGAAGTCGTCCTTAGAAACAGTTTGGAAAGGGCAGGCACTTTCAATAAAAAACACTTGGCAGGTGATTAGATGAACCATCTGTCTATCACATCTAACAGGGCTCACCTTAACCAATCAGAACAAACTCAAGCTGCTATTGTTTGTTCAAGATGAGACGCTTCTTGCTGTCATCACACCTAAAACCACACCCGTAGCTGTCAGTAGTCCCTCTTAGGATGCTGATTGTCTGCACCACTTTTGGTGCGGACACAAACCGATAACTTCAAGCCTGGCGAGATGGATTCTCTTGTGATCTTGTAAATCCAGCTGCCTCATAAGGTAAATTTGGAGCTGGTTTAACATGTTATTCCAGTCTGATCTCTACAGCGGATGGCTTTCTCAGTTTGGACGCTGTGGCCGGTCAAATCTGATTTCAGAGTGTCTTTTATATCACTCAGCAAACATGACAACATCAAATTGTGACAGCAGTGCAGCTGAGCAGAATCCATGCTGCTACTAACAGAGCGATATGGAGAGAAACAATCTGTGCACAGACGCTAAAATGAATCGTCTATGATCACTTTGGGAGGAGGTTTCTGTTCAGGCTCCACCTCTCCACGTGTGTAGTTACTGACACCTGTGTTGTTATCACAGCAACACGTGCAAATTAGTTGGTAATGTTTGGACACACAAATCCAATATGATCACTTGCACATAACGGTGCAAACAATCTGTCTTAAAGCTGTAATATGTAACATTTCTGCATTCAAGTACCTAAAAATGCTATACTTATTGTTATACATTTTGTTGATTTGTGTATCTACAGTATTCCAAATGTTACCAACAATGTTCAAACAGAGAAATTCATAATTTATTCAGTGCATTTCCTACCAGCCGCTAGTCACCATACATAGGATCCACCGGATATGTCAGAGTATGGAAGGAAGTCGGCGAACGTGACTAAGCGTGAAGTGAATACAATTTTAATACATTACCTCGTCCTTAAACACGTCAGTTAGATTTCAATCAGCAATGGTGGTCATTTAACGGTGAAGAAAACAGCTCCCATGATCCCATGCTACCTAAGATGTCATTGTTATTGTTTTGATGTGAGAGAGGCCCCTAGTGGCAGAATTTACATATGTTGCATTTAAAGACCTGATTCGAGAAACAAATCTGATTTGCCTGCAGTCTGAACAAAGCCATCAGTGCTTGCTTATATCTGACTTGAGTGGGTGTAGCGGCGGTTGCATGGCTCACACTTATCAAGTGGCCTCAGGTTAGCATATAGCGTCTTTTTTTAATATATATATATATACAAAACATTGGCTGGAAGTGATTTCTGTATGACGTGGATATTTGCATGCACATCCTTGCATTTCTTGTATTTTTCTTTATCTGGAGGTTAGTGACACACATTTCTAATGCAGTTGAAGTTGCATGTAGTGACGTAGTTGTGAAGTGTAGACTTAAACACAGCATGTTTTGGTGGCGCTCCTCCTGTGCGTCTGCACTCTGAGTGACAGGTTGGGCTGATGTGGCTGCGAAGACCAACCGTCAGCTGTAGCTAGCAATACTGTGAAATTTGGCAATAAAAACAAACGTCACAGGCTCGTTCCACTCATCTTAATTATCTGAGAGTCTGTCTAATGCAGATGTAATGCTTTGTATAAATACATTTTATGATTTTAGTTAGTTTCTACCTTGAATCCAGGTGTTTTGTGAAAAATCATCAACATCCCTCAGCTACTGTCCTGCTAGCTAGCAGCTAGCTAATCTATAGAGGGCTACACCACTATGTCTCTCACTGAATATCTTCTGTGATTGGAGAATTCATATAAATGTCAAATTGCTCAAGACGAACCTGTTAGTTGCTTAGACTTGCAAGAATGTGTTTTTTTTTTTGTTTTTTTTTTATAGAACTAGGACGCAAGACAATTATTGAGATGTATATTTAAACTATTATGCCTTTTCTATTTTTATATAGGTTTTATACTTCCCCAGTGTGTTGGGGAACTATTTATTGCCTAAATTATTTATCTGAATTGAAATTATTTTGAAAAACAAATGTAAAGTCCAACAACTCCATTTGATCTCCTGGTGTGTGTCCTCCTCTCCTTAACTGTTAAGCGTTGTTTCCTTTTGGTGATGTGTACTTACGTGTCATGTGGCATGGACTGTGTGTGTGTAGGATCCATCAGTGCTGCTACAGACTTCATAGAAGCCCCTCTCTGTTAAACATGCCTTCATCTGAATAAATCACTCATTTTTCCAAAAACACAGGGAGCATAGTTTATTCTAAAAGTCCATTTCAACATGTGCCTGTTGGTCCTGTCTTTCTGTTTGAAGAAATAGTGAACAACTTTACACCAGGCAAAGTCCTGGCTCTATTTCTAGAACTAGAACTAGATTGAAAACTGAATCCAGGTCCAAGTCCAAAGATTGAGTCAGACTATGTGTATTAGCAGGGTTTTAAGAGAATCTCTCACTGCAACAGGGTCATTCATGTCAAAGGTCACTATGTTTTATATAATATTGTCCCTCTTACGTAATGTTCTGTTAGCGCTGGATGTTTCTTGGTATGATGTGTACCAAAGCATTCTTGCTATTGCACAAAAATCATGATTATGTATCAGGGACTTTGTAGTCATAGCTGATCCATGTGTGTGTGATTCTGTGCCTGTTGTTTATTAGTGGTAGGGTCATGAGGGACTACTGACAACCTTCTGCAGTATTTGACTAATGGAAGCCTGGCATGAACTCCACTGTCTGTTGTTGTTATTAGCAGCCATGTTCCAGATAAATGGTGTAACAGTCAGACCATTTAACATTAAGATAGTACTTTGTAGGTCCATTATGTGCTGAGGTGAAATATTAGAACCGGTACTATAAATGCATAAAGGAACTATTTACACTTTGTCAGCCATTTGAGGGCAACAACCTGGTGGTACATTTTATAATTTATTGAGGACCATCTAAATTGGCTCTCAGTTTTTGTCTCTATGTGGTTAGAGGGACATACCTCTTCATAGGATGCTTCTTTTTGCTCATATCAGAGGTCAGTAGCTGGCCGGCATTCTCTGGGGGCTGGACCTTGTTTAAGTTTTACCGAGGCACTCTGGCTGCATGTGTTGAATAGAAACAGACATATTTTAAAGACCCAAGTCCAAAAATTCAATGAAAAGACCAAAACCAATCATGTGTTAGTCCGTCTCACTTCCCTATTTTGTCTGTCTGTCGTTCTCCGCCCTGAGCCCGTGGCTCCTATTGATGATGTGAATCTTATCAGTAATTACCTGAAAGCTGGCCACTGTAGGTTTTGATAAAATGTTACTCCAAGAGTTGGAAATAGTGCATTTGTTGGGGTCTATTTTCAGTGGTGGATTAATCCATGTGTGATGTTCCGTGAGTATTTCAGGCAGCAGGAAGGTGTAGGTGGGAGTCAAAATATACTACAGTGTGTGTATCTTCATGCAAACTATATACATATATGTTTGTGTGTGTATATGTATACATATATATATATATATATATACACATATACACACACACACACACACATATATACATATATACTCACACACCAGTCAAAAGGTTGGACACACCTTCTCATTCAATGTTTTTTCTATATTTTTTATCATTTTCCTACATTGTAGATTAATATCATAGACATTGTAACTATCAAATATGGAATTATGAATTAATATCATTGTCATTAAGTCTTAGATCAGAAGAGTGTCTGTGAGAGTGTTTTTGCTTCTTATTCTTCCACCCATGGTCATCACCTTACCACCCGCCTTAGCTTTTTGATATTTTAGATTCTTCAAAGTAGCCACCTTTTGCTTTGGCAGCTTTGCTGAACCATTCAGCGGAACCACTTCTTATGAAAAATTAAGAAAAAAAACATTGAATTAGAAATGTGTCCAAGGCACACACACACACACACACACACACATATACATATATATATATGTCATATATATATATGTATATATATATATATGAATGGAAGCTGCCAGAAATAAATCATTGTCACATCAAATATAATATCTATCATCCATGTGTAAATGAAGTGTCATAAGTAGAGGTAACATCTCCTAAATAAAATACAAGTTTAATTTATTATCTACAACATTTTTACAGACCATTGTCAGATGCATGCTGTGTAGTTTCAGGTGTACTTTAACTTCTGTTTCAAGCAGCTGTTGGTTTCCATTCATTTCTTTTTGGCATGAAAATCAAACGGTAAACTGGAGAAACTTGCACAAAGAGTCTAGTCCATCCGAAAGAACAGAAAGTCTGTGTTAATCTCTGCCAGAGTTGTGAAGCAATGCACAGTTTTCTAATCTACAATAAAAATCCACCACTGAGCTACAGTAATGTAACCGTGACAAAAATCAGTCAGTACATGTTCACAGTCTGCTGAGAGATTTTCACATCTATCAATGGCAGAAATGAATGGAAACTGGAATGGAAAGGAAAGAAGCATGTAGTATGGAACTTTTTAAAAACCTTTTTCTTTCTAAATTTAATTGCCAGCCAACCATTTGTAATGATTGATTATTACCGATTAGTATAAAACAGCCAGTATTCCAGTGGCACCGTCCAGCCTCAGATGTGATTAGCTGTGCTCAGAGAGCGTGCTGGACTGTAGCTGCTGCTCCAGAGCTCTAGAAGCCTGGTGTGACGGGTCACTGACTCTGTGCTGGCATTTTATTTAGGCTGTCTTTTGTGTGCGTGTGTGTGTGTGTGTGTGTCGCTGTGTTGTCATCCACCTCAGTCCCTGGTAGCATGTGGCTCGTCCTCACTCTGTCCCTGACACTGACTGTTGAGTGTTTAGACTGTAATCGACCCCACACACAGATGATCATTCTTGGTTTCTTTTTCTCTCTCCTGTCTGTGTTCCATTGCTGTTTAACCTTAGGTTTGTCTCCCTGTTGTGTTTTTCTTTTTGTTTTTTCTAGATCTCTTCCTGTTTGCCCTAGCATGTTGATGTGGCGTCACAGTTCATCGTCCAGTCCTTGTCTTCTGCGCTTCTCTGATGCTTCCAAATTCACCTTTGACCTTGTGTTTGACATTGATTACTAGGAGGTTTTGTTTTCCCATATGTCCTCTGTGCTGCCAACAGGGGCACTAGAAAGACTGCCACTGAACATGTTTGAAAGTTTCATCCGAATTATTACGAGCAAAAAGAGAATCTATTTTTCTAGAAGTGACTGACATAACCACTAGATTTTTTGCAAAATCAGTTTGACATGAGTCTGACCTTTAACTTTGTTTTTATCTCCTGTGTTGTGGAGCAGTCCTCCCAGTGCCCCCACCCTCTGGTTTTGTTGTGTTTTTTTTTTTTGTGTGTGAAAGCATCTAATCTGTCGGTGTTGTGTGTGAGGGTTGGTGTGTGTCTTTCCTAAGTTAGAAAACCTTTTCAAGCAAATTAGTGATCATGTGTTGTTGGACATTTGTAATTTAATTCTAGGCTAGCTAAGGGTTCATCCTCGGGAGTTCCCATTTGAGTGATGTTATGAGGAGGTTAACAATTCTTGTCAGTGTAAAAAAAAAAAAAAAAATCAGTTTTTACTTTCATGCCTGTCGGCTCACCACCGCAAGCACATGATGCTGTTCTGCTCTTTTTTTTGTGTGGAGAATCAGACACAAAGACTTTTGTCACAGTATATTTAGTATGCATGTTTTCTTTTTTTTTTTTATATCTGCACTGAAATTCTTGGCAAAATGTGATCTAGTTTGTGTTAAGTTAAAAATGATGAATAAACTGGTGCCAAATGTTTTGCACAATCAGTATTTTCCCCTTTTATTGGACTTGTTTTACTGGTCATCCCAGTTGTAGAAGCAGGTCAGAATGGCAGAAGGCATCATGTACAGCAGCTTTTACTGAAGAACTGGCTCAGGCTTGATGTCAAGTTGACTGTTTGCAACATTAAATCATTTTGTGTGGAACTATATATCCCTAGAGTGCTCACAGATCAATATCAAACACAAGTGGTCTACTCATAAAACACTCATTCTTGAGAACTGGGACAAAATTGTATTTTGATGGGGTTTGATTTTCATTCTTCAATTACGTTGTAAAAATATTTTAAAAGATCAAACTTGTGGCTTATTAAACCTTGTAACGGGCCATCTCCTACTGATTCATTTTCTGATTTAATGAAGATGTCAACTCCGTCAGATGGAAAGTCTGACTAAATGTTAGTCATAGTGAGTAGCCATGTTATTTTTAATCAGAATACACATTTTTAAACCATAATTGTTATTTAGCTTTGTTTTAGAAGGGCTACAGAGTTGACGTGTTATAGTTGAGACACATCTGATAGAAATATTATTTAATAAATATGTCGGAAAATAGAAAGTTTAGCAGCACTTGAGCAGTATTCCTGCCTTTTTTTAAACCAAGAAGTGAGACAGGGGTGCTTAGTGTATAGCTAACCCTTTTTATGCCTGATGAAATTATGTTTTTGTAAAAATCTTACAGAGTTGAAACTAATTCTATTATATTATAGCACATTTGTACACATATGTTATCCATAGTTACTGTTAGTTTTAGATTTTGTAGGCTTTTTTAAATTGTTTGATGTAAATTCCTGTCTGAGACAAGGGTGGCACAGAGCAAGTTTAGAAAATCAAAAAATTAAAGCAAATCAAAACATGCCATAAATTAAATACATGTCATAAATATAAATTCTTAAAGAAAACATTTTCATAAAAAATGGAATTAGAATGTTGGTATTAAAAAAAGTCTTTCGGTGGACATGATTTGTCCCAATTGTCAAGAATGGTAGACAACTAAGTAATGTTGTGTAAACTGTGTGTGTGTATTCATTGAATATAATACAAAACCACACTCATTTATGCTGCAGTCTGTCTCTTTTCCTGACCAGTGGACCAACACTGTAGTCTGACTCACTGGGTGGAGGCTGTTGGAATCAGCCTGCCATTGGTCAACTATTTCAGTCAGCATTCCTCTCCCCTTCTACCATCTACGCATTATAGTTTTCAGCGTCACCATTACTACGTGAAACAACAACTTCTGAGCTAGCAGCTTACACACGGAAAATGGCAAGTTCCACTAACCCTAACCTGACCATGAGCCATTTTAATGCTAGGGCTCAAGCTACAGTATGGTTGTGGCCGTGTTCCAGGGCGAGTACATGTGAACTCAAATCAAAATTACTGTGCAAAAGTTTGCAATGTGATTGGCTCCACTTACAATAGATTGTACTTCCATGTCCTGTGACAATTGCAAGATATTTAAGAATGGCTGGAAAGAGTAAAAAAAAGACATGATGGTTTAGGTAAAAATAAGTTTGCTTAACATGGGGATGAAACCCCAGTCAAAGCCATGAATCCACCTCATCATCCTCCTGACATGTTGACAGTTGAGACATTGTGTAAAACATAAATACAGAAAAACAGAGATACAATGATATGCAAATCATTTTCAAATTGTATTCAACTGAATACAGCATAAAGACAAACTTTTAAACCGACAAACTTTCTTGTTTTTTTGTAAATATACACTCATGTTGGGACGACAGACTGGGAAAGTTAAGGGATGCTCAAAAAAGGGGGCATCCTTAAAAAAGCTCAGTTGTTCACAAGCATTGATGGGGTGAGGTTCATCACTTTGTGAAAAAACTGGGCGCGCAAATAGTCCGACAGTTTAAGAACGACGATTCTCAAAATTATTCAGTTTCAACATTAAATATCCTGTTACTGTACTGTAATCAGCTGGATATAGGTCAAAATTATTGCAGATTATTGCATTCTCTGTTGGAATTGGGGTTGAATTTTTGGTTCCTAACCAAACTGTTTCACAAAGTAATATGCAGGTGCAAACGGCACGAGCTCCATTCTTACTGTGTTCTCAGCAGTTTGCTCTTGACATAGCTCCAGGGCTCATTTCCCCATATGCAAGTGTTAAATCTAAAAAAAAGTTCGAGACACCATTCTGCACCGTTGCTGAATCCAGGGCAAGGCATCATCAAAGATGCAACAATCAAGCCAGAGTGTTTTTCGCCCAAGTGTGGAGCATGGAGTCTGGCAGTGTTGTGACTTGTACTGTATGTAATCCAACATTCACCCATGATCTCATCCTGCCTGAATAAAACTTTATTCATCAGGCCCTGTAGTTTCCCACACAAAAATTTAAACTTGCAAATTAAAGGGACAGATCACACCAAAATCAAAAGTATTATTGGATTTAATCTATTAGAAAGAAAGTAGTTCCTGTAGAGTTGAAAGTACTTTTCAGTACATTAGATTCAACTGCAGAAAAAAGTAGTTTCTATATGAAACTGTTCACACCAAGGTATTTAGATTATTTTGAGCTATTTGGCTCATAATTTCTGGAAAGAAGCATTGTTGAGTTTTTCAAATGTATTTTTTGGTGCTTGGAGCGCCACAAGGCGAGTGACATTTAGCCCCATTTTATTGGAGAGAAAGCAGACATATTTAAGGCTGATATCTCCAAAACTCTGCAACTCTCACCAAAAAAAATCTAGTGGATTAAATAGCACTACAGGTAAGAGGAAAAATATGTATTTTTGATTTTTTTGGACAGGTACAATTGGTACACATTGAATCAAATGATTCCCATTAATTCTTCATAGCAATGATCTGTTAAGACCCACTAAGTCTTTTTGTTTGTCAGAGCACAGCAGGTCAGGTGAGCAGACAAAGGTGTGAAATTTGGTCACAGGCAATACGATTCAAAAATAACAAACAAGATTATGAAGCAGACATTTGATTCAACAAGTATTTTGACATGACAGTGCCACAGACACATTTTTGTTGATACCAAAAAAAGAGAAAAGTTAAGTAGTTCAGCACTTTGGTCAGTTTACTACACAAGTTGTGTATCTATGTCACTACTATATTTTTTCTAAAGTGCACCATTGATTTTTTTCCATGAAAATCAATGTGGAGACACTTGAAATGTTGTTGACTCACTTCATTAGTTCAGAGTAGATACACAACTGAAGCATATCAGATGTCTGATCAAGCTGACTTCTCCTGCTGCCTGTGGGAAAACTACAGAGGCCTGGAGGGGACACAGAGGTAAACATTACAAATGAGAGGGAAAAAACACACTTTCAAATGTTCCTCCAACAGCAAGACTTGTGGTCAGACAAATATAGATATCAAAATATACTCCAGACCTGTACTTTTTACTCACACAATCACATCATCAGTCAGACCAAAAAGCGACAGACGCTGAACTTAAGCTCTACTGCACATTACTGACATTGACACTGTCCTCTTTAAAGCTCCTCTGTATAATAATGCACAAATCATCTGAACAAATACTCCCTCTGACCTGCACTTTATCCACAAACTGATGCCTGATCTGTACCTTTGTTAGAAAAAGATGAGCAGGCATTCCAGTTCTGTACATTTAATGTTTAATTGATAGAATAACTGTACAGGGGGCGGAGGTTTAGCTCGGTTGGTAGAGCATCCGTCCCATGTACTGAGGCTGTTAGTCCTCTGCAGCGGCCGCTGGTTCGACTCCCGCCCTCGGCCCTTTGCTGCGTGTCATCCCCCCTCTCTCTGCCCCATTTCCTGTCCACTCTTCAACTGTCCTATCTAATAATAAAGGCACAAAAAAAAAAATGTCCAAAAAAATAATTAAAAAAAAAAAAAAAAAGAATAACTGTACAGAACAGTACAGTAGGGGCTTTTAATCAGATAAAGCAGGCAGAACCACTGACATGGCTCTTTGATTTTGTCATTACAGATAAATTGCCAATATGAGGTAAGGCACCACTTTCCACAAATCAAATTAATCTGAAGGCATGTGTGCAAGGCTAAATGAATGATGGATTGTAGTGATTACAAACTGGAGTGGACTCTGTTTTCTCTGCTGTGGAGATGCTCTGCATCTGGTTCATTTCACTGGGCCTTCCTGTCATGTAACAGGATTGGATACAGTATTTCTTCCTGGTGCATTCTGGGTGACAGTGTTCATTTTGGGTTAACATGATTTCAGTTTTGCTACAACAGCCATCCTCCTGCACACTGAGACTGTTATAGATAAAAACTCCTCATATTGAGAAACTGATGAAGTATTTCTGTGAACTTCTCTTTTGCTCCATTGCACTGAAATAAATACAGTTTTTGTTGGGTATTGCACTCAGTGGCGTACGAGTCAGCACCAAGCCCTAGCCATCACAGTTAAGCATAATATGACGTAATGTCCGTGAATGAAAGAAGTGAAATTATGCAGCTTTAAAACGACCAACAACAGTAAAATGCACCGCAGTGATATAGAGGAGGAGTCATAATAGCAAGGCCGAGATAGTGATGAATTAGCCTGCCTGACAAAATCTGGTGTTTGGAGCATCATAACTGTCAGAGCAGCTTCTCATACAACTCATACTAACTGGTGACAGCAGCACCTTTAAACAGATGCAAATACAGTGATGGCCCACCATCACATTGATCACAATCTTCATGTCTACATGTTGGCATTAGCAAATAAACAAAAATATAAGCATGTCGGTTGATTATTTGTCAAATAAAATAATAAATAAGTTCTACTTACATCATCCGTATGGGTTTGGGGTCTGTTTCTCCGAAGCTTAGATTATTTTGAAGCTCTCTGCACCACATGGAGCTGCAGTGCAGTCCAGCTGTCATTTCTGTGAGCCCACTGTGTGATCTCTACTGCTTGGTTGGTTGTTTGGTTTCTGCACAAATAAAATGTTTGAGACATCTTCATATTTCCCGTATTTTCTGTCAGAACTTCCAACATTGAATTTGTAGAAGATGGGTACTCCCAGTGCTTTCTCCATACAATAATACCCACTTATATTTGATCACACAGATGACCAAATACAAGGCGATGAGAGCTTGGGTTGTGTCCCAGGGAGCCCTGTTAGCACTGGTCCCCAGAGAAATTTTGAGAAATTGAAAGTTCTTTGGAGTCAAGACCTGCTGAAGTCAGTGCATAAGAGTTTCTGAAAAAATTTTCTATCCAGGCCCAATAAGAAGAAATCTTAATTTGATTGAGACAGAAAGAAATCACTGCAATAACAACAAACTATTTAGCATTCCCCAAAATGCAAATAAAATGCCTTTAAAATCCTAAATGAAATAATTTATATGCATTTACGAAATTTAATAGGCTTAGATTTAACTTAACTTTCAATAAATGCCACATGTAAATCTATTATTTAACGACTTGTTCACCAGCTGTATATTTGTAATAGAAGTGTTCTGATGTTTATAACTGACTTCATTTAAATAAATAAATATGGCATTTGACGTTTAAAAATATTTAATATGGGGTTATTGCTGAGGACCAAAATAATTGAATTTGTTATTAATAATAATGTTTAAAAATTTTAACCCCTGATAGTCATGAAATCATATGTATTTATTTGTTTCTATTTAATGTTATTTTTATACACATCAGGCATTTGTGGGGCAAAAGTAATTTTGTTGGCTTTGTTGTTGGGTATTATTGTTGTTGTTATTTACTAATTTGTTTACTTTAAAAAATATTGTTCTTGTTTTATTACGTCCATCTTGGTCGTAAATGGGATCCCTTAATTTGCGAAACTCTCGCGAGATTTACATTACATTACATTTATTTAGTTGTTTCTTATTTAGTTGTTTCTTCATTGTGCACGTTGTACAAATTAATTAGGTTTTAAACCGTGACAACGCTGTCAATAATATAAGTTTAAGGACAAACAACACTTTGTGTGGGGTTAGGGAAAGGTGATAATTTGGTTAAAATGATCACTCTCGCGAGATCTTTCGCGGGTCTAGCGTTCTCGTGGCTGAAAATAAAGGTTTCTTTAAAAAAAGGAAAAGAACAACACTTCCGGGTCAGCTGTAATCCGAGCAGTCTACACCTCTGAGCTTGTTAGTTAATTTGCTAAAAACGTCTGTCTTTAGAGAGGAAGAGGAGAATTTAATCCAGCAAAGTGTGAAGAAACAACATGGCGACCACCATCAGCACTCAGCGGGGGCAGGTAGGCAGTGGGTTCTGACTTCAGTCAGTTTATGGTGATAAATTACACACAGACAGCTGCGGAACTAGCTGCACTGTAGTTTGTCAACATCTGTGGCAACTAACTTTAAACCATTAAACAACAACTCACAGTTACATACAGCGGTCTACATAACACACTGACAACGTCATCTACCTACTTACAAATACTATCACGCCATATAACGTTAGCGAGCTAGCTTAATGTTAGATTATATTAGCCTGCTAATAGTCTCTAGGTTCAGCGTCAATGAATAGCCACAGTGGCTCATATACGGGATTAAGGTGTCTAAATACCAGGCTCTGATGCAAAGTGTTGGCTGTACATTCAACAATAACGATGACGAACAGGTTTGTTATAAACGTTAATTTAGCAGGCTACTGAGACAGTTACTATCTGCGAATATTAGCTGGGCGGTGTAGCCAGGTGGGTGTAGAAACCAAAAAACGGTCCTAGAAAGTGTCGTTAGCTTTAGTATTAGGTATAAGCACAGAAGATCTACTGCAAAAAGACTCGAATTGACTGTTTTCACAGCAGCCATATTGGAATGAAGTAGCAGGTTAAACACAGGTGTTACCAATGATTCAAGCTAATGTCTCGGTCCACGGCACCCTGACTGTTTGACGTGAAAGCAACAGAACTTTAATTAGTCTCAGTGTCGACACCTGTTAACCCTGCTGTTTAATGTCATGTCATGTCACGTCATGTAGGTAATCAAATGAATAAAAGAAAATATACATCTGTTATTGTACGTGGGTATGACATACACTTGTAATCATGGTCAGTTCGTGATAAAATGTCACGTCATCATGTCCTGAATAAATGATCTGCTGCATCATACACACCGGGACAATGAAGTTACACAAATGGACAAATCAGTCTCTTTTCTGACGGAAAGTGTCTCATATCTCAGATGAATCATTGAAGCTGATAAAGAAAAAAATTATGGGAATTGCCAAGGGCTGCAACTAAATGATTGTTGTCCGTTATTTTCTCGATTAATTGATTATTAGTTGCTTATTTGAAAATGACATAAAATTATGAAAAATGTCAATCAGTGTTTCTCAAAGCCCAAGATGACATCCCCAATTGTTTTGTTTTACTCACAACCCAAAGATGATGAGTTTACTGTCATACAGGAGTAAAGAAACCAGAAAATATTCACATTTAAGAAGCTGAAAGATGAATTTTGACCTTTTTTCTTAAAAAATGAAAAGATTTAATCAGTCATCAAAACAGTTGGTGATTAACTTATCTATAGATTAATAAAGCTTTCATTGTTGCAGCTCTAGAATCGCCTTTTAAATACGGATGTGCTCACTTCTTACCTGAGGAAGGCCATCCAGGCTGTCCTTTATTTATGTGCATAATAAAGTCCAGGCATTTTATCCATAACTCAACATGTTTTGTTTTGTCAAGATGTTCTGAATAAGAGAAAAAAAAGTGTTAAGGAAGTCTTAAGTATGAAGTATGAAAATTGCTTATATATAATCCTACCAAAAGTGCCTTTTTTAATAGACCTTTTTCACAGCAGCCATTTTGACATTACATAGAAACTTAAACACAGGTGTTAAAAGAATAATACTAATTAAAGGGACCGTTCACCCCAAATCAAAAATACATGTTTTTCTCCCCTTACCTTTAGTGCTATTTGAGTTTTGGAGATCTCAGCTGTAGGGATGTCTGCCTTCTCTCCACTAAGCCTGCACAACTATTGCAATCACAATATTATCAAAATCAGAATATGGCCAAGTGCAGTGTTAAAATCGCAAAAACAAATCGCAAATTTTTGAAACGTAAAAATGTGTGAGGAAACAGCATTATAATGAGGTACTGTAGTGCTGCGGAGATGAACTGGTCTAAAAATCTTGTTCTCCAGATGAAAGAAAACATTTGTTTGGTACAGACCTCAACAAATATCACATCATCATGATTTTAATATGTATATTTTTCAAATGATTGAATAAATTATTAATCAATTAAAATTGTAATTCAGAAATTAGTATTTTTGCCAATTGTATTGCATATTGCAATTTCAGTCAAAAATAATTGCAGTATGACTTTTTTACCAAATTGTGCAGCCCTATTTGGATCTAGATGCCACTTGGCTTGTGGTGCTCATAGTGCCAAAAAAATGAAAAGAAAACATTTGAAAAACCCAACAGCAATGTCTCTTTCCTGAAATCATGATCCAGTTACTCATAAATAATCTACACACCATGTAGTGAGCAGAACTATTTTCTTTGTGTGCTAAAAAGAAGGTTTATTGCAGGACTTTATGAGACTGCACTGTAGATGTACCTAATAAACTGGTGACTGAGTATATGTCACTGGTGCTGGTTAATACTCAAATTAAGACGCGGATGAATGGATTTCATGTTCTCTGTGGTCTTCATGCTCTTGTCTGCCCAAGAATGAAGGTGAAACAAATGGCCATTTCATTCAGGCATTTTCAGTCTCTTTTAGCCAGAAGATAATACTGATGTGTAAACACACGTTGCACACACTCCCATCTGTGCAGAACGTCACTGGACCTCCAGATTAGCCACTGAACATTAGTCTGTTTAGTCTGTTCATTCTGGTCCAAATTTGTACAATAGTGAAGGGTTTTAACATGAATAAGTCTGTGAGAGAGGGTGTGGGCAGACTTATTAGTGCAGCCATTCCCAAACTTAAGAATGTCACAGCACTATTGGAAATCTGAAAATCTTCTTAGGCCCACCCAAAACTTAAATCACAACTCTGAATAACACAATACCAATAACTAGATATGAGATATGTTAATGTGATGCGTCACTAAATTTGGTGTTAATGCCTGTTAAATGAGGTCAGATGAATGAATAATAACACATAATTAAAATCTCATAGCAGAATTTATTTTCATGACCTCTTAAGGCCCTCACTTTGGGAATCACTGTATTAGAGT
>JAJHUR010100509.1:0-24213 GCA_027495735.1 Lutjanus campechanus | reverse complement strand
CTGCAGCGGCCGCTGGTTTGACTCCCGCCTTCGGCCCTTTGCTGCGTGTCATCCCCTCTCTCTCTGCCCCGTTTCCTGTCTCCTCTACAGCTATCACTATCAATAAAGGCACAAATGGCCAAAAAAATAACTTAAGAAAAAAAAAAAAGTTAAAGGTTTTCCCTAATCTTTTATACTTACTAGGGCCTGGCAGCACTTCAATTGTTGATGCTTAATAAATAATAAATTTAAGTCTGTTTAATTTCAATTTACATCACTATTAATTTGGGTTTACTAAGCAAAGATTTGTTTTTAAATGTGCAACAGAGCTCTGCTTTATTTCACATCTGGAATTACTCACCCTGTCCACAGGTTGTAATATTATGCACAACACATATACAGTCCGTATGTTTGTACAGAGGCGTTTGGAGCATTCAGTATAACACTGAAGACACCAGTGATGAGTCATAGTCTTCCCCAAAGTTTCATAAAAATTTACTCATTGACAGTCAGATTCATTTCAACTGAAATTCACCACACTCAAATTACATTTCATAATGGCTGACAAAACAAGAGTAGGCCTATACATTGGAGAGCAGGAGACACACTAAAGCTTAATCTACCGTAGCTTCCTATTAGTACAACATAAACTCTACTCCCTCAGCGCACAGTTAGTATGTGGCCAAAATCAGTGGGTCATTTTTAAGACTATTAACCAATACTGCTACATGTGTTAACAAGGTGAAGGTGTTCGGTTATTACTCAGACTCCTTCAGTCGACAAGACCCACTAATGTTTATCATTATTATTTATCATCACTCCTCCGCATTTCAGCCCTTATTGGTTTCCTTTACATATCCCTTCATAAATATTTTTATACATGAATACATATCTTTCCACCAGCTGCAGTATTTCAGCTGTCACATTACATTGTGGACCATCAAATAACAGACACATCTGCCACGTTCATTAAAAAAAAATTGAGTGAGTAAATCTGCCCTGTGTCAGCATGTTTAACATTCAAATATTTTATTTTTCAGTTTGTGTCTCTTTTGTTCCAGCAGCTCTATCCTTTAAATGGACACCATTTTAGAGACCTCCACACTTTTAATTAAGATTTTTACAATTATCTGAATGTGTGTCTTATCCAATTGCAGATGAGATAAATTAATTATTTTAAAAATACAGTACTTTGGCTCTTATCTCTCTGTCTGTAGTCACCACTCTATGGTCTCATTTGATGTCCCACCCACAACACTATCTGATTGGTTACGCGCACCAAGTTTTACTTATTTTTATTTCATTCACATATACTTTATAAAACATCAGGGAGTTATTTTATGTATTTGTTTATTACAATTTTCAGTTAACTTCAAGAAATGCTGCTGGCACCTCCCTGCACTTTTTGTTTTAAGACAAAGTTGAAAAGTTCTATTTTAGGGGGCTTTTCACAGCAGGGACCCGGGCCTGGATCCAAGTGCACGAATTAACAAACCATCCACTTGAAAAGGTGGTCCTGGGTGTGGTTCATGTGTGCTCTGGTATGGTTTGCATCAGGTGTGAAAACTATCCATACCTAAACAAGAACGTGGACTGCTATTGGTAACTTGACCCTTCCCAAGTCCTGCCCCTTTTGGAACCTTGGTCAACCTGAACTTACATTTGATGAAAAAGAAATGTGACGGAGGTTCCGACAGGCACCAAGCTTGCTCAACTGTTACTGGAGCAGACCAAAACTAGGTGGGACTTAGGAAGGGTGAGTTGGCAGGCTTTTCTACACCACAGCAAAAACATAAACAGAGTGTAGAACAACATTACTAATGTGAAATTCTATTCCAAGTATACATTGGTGACAAATATCTTTTTTCAGTTTGATTACTAATTTACGGTACTATATCGTTATCATCCCTGAAAACAATCCCGTCTGTCGACCCCTGCTTCAGTGGGATCCAGTCCTGGACTAAACCCTTCTCCTTACTTGACCTTTTCAAGCCCCATACACTCATCCTGTTCACCCTACTTTGCCTGTGTAACTTTACACCTCCCTCTGTCACTCTGGACCCCCGTCCTCATTGACTGGACACTCGCAAAACAGCCCCGCAGGTCACCTGTTCACATCATGTTAAAGAGGCAAACAAGTCAAATATGACTAAAATCAAGATGGTCCACAAATACATAGAATAGAAAATATGGATTATTCATTCATATATTTTACATTATACTCAAAAACTATGTATATCTATACATTATGAATGTAATTTCCATGTTATCTGTAGTTACACCCAATTTTGAAATAATGTAAAACCTGACAACAAGATACATATGTTCATTTCTGAAACAGAGGCATCCATCATGTACCCTTGCAATTAAAATAACAAAAAATCAAAAACTAAAAAACATTTTCTACTTAGCAACAAAAATGTTGAGAAATGCCTTTTTTGCTGCACGATCTTAAGCAAAGCACCTTGCAGAGTCATGAGTACAGAGCGTTTTTTTAAGTAAGGGACTCTGCATGGAACATTGGGAGGATTAAGTAAGAAGCCATTTTTCATCTCTCCTTATTTAAATAGTCAAGAGGCTGAAAAATCATTCTGCGCAGCAATCTAGGCGAGAGGCCAGTGGCCTGAGGGTAAAATAGAGAGCGCAGAGAAGAGAGTGAAAATATGAGGTTCAGTTCAGGACAGCTGAAATGGGAGGACTGGAGGATGAAAGGATGAGAAGAAAACGGGGAGGACACAGGAGTGGTAAGGGGATGGAGGAGTCAAAGCGACAGAGGTGGAGGGAGGATAAGGAGCAGACATGCCTTAAGGACAGGAGCAATGAATGATTTCTGGCTTACTCTGTGTGGATGTGTGTGCACGTGTGTGTGTGTGAGACACTCACAGGTGTAGATACAAGCCCAGAATCAGGACTCTGGTCCACACACAGAGGTGTGCGTGCAACCCCGAGGTCAGAGTACTGGGACGAGTGGGATTTGGGAAAACTGCCACTGAGAGTGTTCACACCTGATGAACTGAGAGAGAGAGAAAAAGGTGGGACAGAAAAAAAGAGAAATAGAGGAAAGAGATTAGGGAGTACGCTTTTTTTTTTTACATTTCGCAAAGTGTAAAAATTTGCTGAGCAGTCACTAATTCCAGACCACAATTCTCTGGAAAAAAACAAAACAATGAGTACATATTGTGGTCATATTTATACTGAACATTGTAGACAATATTGTAAATCATCAGCTTCAGTCCTAATCTGTATCAGACATCTATCTTAAAACAATATTGGTGGAATCCTGTTGCTAAGGCACTCCCACAACTTTTGATTTGTGAATGGTTTGTAATGCAGTGGATAAATTAACCTTCTTCCTCTATACAATAGCTTAAAGGAAACTAAAAAAGAAAGACGGGTCATTACATCATTAACCAACATTGTATGCTCTACTTGGTGTCTGTGATTATCACCCACTACAGTTGGTGTTGTGTGGTTGAGCCAGTATTACAACACAGGAGTAGAAATTTACAGAAAATTAAAATAATTTCTAGATCTCAACAAGTTGTTCAATTCCTGAAGAAATAATATACTATATTACTTTTCTGTTCCAAAAAAAAAAAATAACATAAATGTTTTGTGCATTTGTAGATTGACTGAGATCCATATTGCAATGCTCATCACAGGAGACTGACTGAATGAGATGCTGACATTGCACTTATGTTTGTTAAGATGTCTCAGGCTGTTCATCATCTGTTTTGTAAATGAATGGTTCAATAATGTGAATGTTGAAAACTTTAGACATGGTATTTATAGGTTATTAAGCATTGGTCTTACTGGTCAGGCCCACTTCAGATCAAATTAAGGTGTATGTGGCCTATGAACTAAAATGAGTTTGACACCCCAGGGCAGCTATAGGGTCATCGAGTACATTATCATGTCTTTGGTCCCTGACCCTGATGGGCTGTCTTCTTCGTAATGTAAACCCTGGTGTGTGCTGAAACCCTGACCACCGGCCGAGTGGGTAGAGTTACGGTGAACTGGGCCTGACAATGCAGATTAGGACCCGTTGCCATAGCAGCAGCGGACACCTGAGCAGGTGCCATTAGCTTATAATAGCCGCTTGTATGCAGGGGATAGCTGGACACTGGTGCCTCTATAATAGACCTTTTTCACAGCAGCCAATTTGACATGGTATAGTTGGGTAAACACAGGTGTTACCAATGATACTAATTAAGGTTCCCCCATTCGGACCAGACACAGTCAGGGTGCTGCTATTGTGCATGTTGGCTCACTGGAAAGACTCTGCGACACTAAATGAAACAGGACCTTAGTTAGTATTATTGTGTTTACTTTTCACCTGTGTTTGCTTTTTCATATCAACATGGCTGCTGTGAATAAGGTCCACCGAATCAGTTCCATTTGCATATTCTCAAAATTAAACTTCACAATAAACTCTCTATTTCAGAACTGTATTGACCATTTTTGAATAGCTAAATGTCATTTAACTATTCAAAAATGGTCAATATATAATGGTCAGTCTCTGGCCATTTTATCTATTATTTTACATGGTTTATAAA
Source organism: Lutjanus campechanus (assembly GCA_027495735.1). Classification (NCBI taxonomy): domain Eukaryota; kingdom Metazoa; phylum Chordata; class Actinopteri; order Lutjaniformes; family Lutjanidae; genus Lutjanus; species Lutjanus campechanus. Next base: position 19,678 of record JAJHUR010100509.1, on the reverse strand, counting down.
TCAAGAATCATGCATTTTTCATGCAGTAACAGGATGACCATTTAGTGAAGCATTAGAAAATAGATTAAATGTAGCCACATGGCATCAATAATAGCCCCTTAAAGTGGTTTTCCAAAATCATCTTTAAAAAAAAAAAAAGGATAAAAAACATCTAAAAAAAATAATTAAGGTAACAGGAACTCAACTGAATGTAGAGACTGACATTCTCAGTCACACTTACCATATGAATAAAATAATAATAATAATAATAATAATAATAATAATAATAATAAAAGAGTAAGAGGATTTACTTTTGGTCTTCCCATGGAGTATAAAGGCAAGTGGTATCCTCAGTCATCTCTTGAGCCTGATAGTCTAATGTAGGTTAATTAAATTGGCAAACACCACTGAACACGATATGACTGTTAGTGTGTAGCTTACCTTTCTGACATGTCCCAATCGTTTTGAGAGAAATTCTCCTGGCCTTTTGAACGGCTCGGTTTATCCCTGTAAAGCTGGAGCTGTTACCCATGGAGCCCGCTGGGTTTGTTGGTTTTATTCACCAAGAGAAAGTTTACCGTCCTGTTTGTTGGCCCGGTAGAGACGGAGAGACTGACACCGGAGTGGGCCCACTGCTGCTGCTGCTGCTGCAGGTGAGACACGGAGCTGAGCCTATAGGCTGATGGTTGCCTGGCAACAACGTCAGGTGTAGCTATCAGACAAAGAGAGGAAGAAACAAAACTACCTGTCAGTCTCTGTTGTGAAAATGAATATTCAGCTTTTAAATGAACTGTGACAACTCAATTACCTTAAATAAAAGAGAGCAGAGACATTTTCTGATTATTTTTATTATTATTATTATTATTTTTTGGTTTGTGTTAGCACAAAGAGATCGCTTCAGTCTGTGATCAGGGTGTCTTTAACTGTGTAGGTCTGTCTTAAGAACAAATCTGACCAAGTAGCACAATAAAATACTGCTTTCAGAGCTGGTCCTGACTTCCGTGGGACCCTAAGCAAAATTCTGCTGATGGGCCCTCCGAACTGACCGGAGAGCCACCACCATTTGTCACACAGTCACACCTCACACAGCAGAGCTTCCACTACAGTCCTCCCTCCATTATAACAGTTTGCTCCATCTGTCCGTCAAAGAATAAGTAGATCTATATAGTACCGAATCAGGTACAAAAAAGACAGAATATTTTTGTTTAAAATCTTAAGATAAGTGAATACTGATATTCAGAAAATTGCAAAAACGTAACACTGAGCTTTGGGTCTGCTGCCTGGTTATTAGTCAGTTAATTGATTCTAAATTCCATATTTAATCAGTCACTGTCGGTGCAGTTGTGATCAATGGTAGACTGTAACTAAGTGCATTTATAAAGTACTGTACTTATTTTAAACTTTACTTGAGTTCCATTTTGTCCAACTTTATGCTTCTACACTACATCCCAGGGATAAATACTGTACTTTTTAATCCACAAAGTTGAAAAGGCTTTTTTCTGACTTTTTAGAGATACATGGTTCTCACAGGACAGTGACGCTGCAGAAATCTGATGATCTTATAGACCATGATGCATTGCTGTAGATTAAACTTAATCACGGGGGGTTTCACTGTAAAAATCATTAATGATGATGTCCAACACACAGGAGAGGCCGGATGTAGCTAGTTACTGTAATTATCCAGAAAAACAGAGAGGCCAGGTGCAGCTACGTAGTGGTAGGGGTGTAGGTGTGGGGTGTGTGGAGAGGGCAGGGACTATATGCATATTCATTGAATACTAAATGAAGGCAAGGTGTATTTCAACAAGGTACTTGAATTTCTTTTGCAAAAAGCCCATATCAGAGACAATTTATTACTTCTTGTATTCCTTACATCTATTAATTTCTAATAACTGACATTTTGTCAGCCATGGCTATGTCCTGATTGTCATGCACATGTGTTCAGGGTGGGACTCTTACCAAACATGTGAAGTTTAGTGCACATTGCATCATTTTAGTTATGGCTATTTTGTGTTTTACTGCGAGACATCAAGACTTGACACCAGGCTGCAGCCATGCTGTTCAATGCTGACCAAATCTTTTAATAACTTTTGATCACAAAGTATTCTAGATGGCACAAACTGATTTTGAAGTGAATTGGATCATTTGTTTGATAATGTGTTTCATGGCGAGATATCAAAATCCCACGCCATGGCCACGCCCTTCAGAAATTCATCGTGGCGAGGTCTGGCGCCCTTCAGACGCCAGCTGGACAAAATGGTGAAAATGGAATAATGAAACTATCAGGAGAATATTTTCTAGAACACTTGGACTGTGGTGGTTCTGCCCTTCATTATTTACATTCAAGAAATAATTTTAAGAGTCTGCTCACTACATTTGAAATACTCACTAAGGCCACACATAACATCAATCAGTCACATAGAAAATATTAGGTTGTGTTTTTAAACGTTAAACTCACTGAAGTCCATCCATCTGGCAAGTATGAAGCCCAAAAAAAAAACTAACTAAAACATGTTTGCAAATACTGTTTGGCTCAGTTCAGCAACTGAGAAGGATCAACAGTTTCTCCATCTCTCCTCTTCACCTCTCGACTCCGAAGACTGATCTGAGTGGCACCTCAAACCTACTATAATTTTTTATCTAAAGCTGTTGTTTTTCTTGACTTATTAAACTGAATTTTAATTTCTGTTTGTGTGCTCATTATCTATGTGCTGAGTTGATCAAAATCAGTGTGAGTAAGCATGACACAAGAGGGAGAAAATACACAACATTTTAAATGTACTTTTTTGGTGCTTTGATCACCACAAGCCAAGTACCATTTAGTTCCATTATTTTATCTCTATGGTTGATATCTCAAAATCACAAAGATTTAGATGGTTGAATAGCACTAAAGACCAGAGGAGAAATATGTTTTTTTATTTTTATTTTGGGGTGAACAGTCCCTTTAAAGGCATAGTTCAGATTTTTTGAAGTGGGGTTAGTATGAGGTACCTATCGATCATCAGTATATTGCCTACTACAGTAGATAGCTGTTGGCTGCCTCCAGTTTGGAGAAGCAGCAGGAGTACCAGTGTAGGGACCTGCTGTGGACGGGGTCAGCAACATAACATGTTTAGCCACCTTTAAAAAAACTGAACATCATTATGTCACAGTGAAGGAGCCAACCGAGCTGCAACGGTCGCAGTTAGTTATCATTTTGATTGTAAATTTGTTTTAAAAAAAAAAAATCCAAAAAGATTAACACCGCAAGCAGCATGATACAGGCCCTCATGCACCCCTGTGCCTGTCGGGATCTGCTGCAACCACAACTATGTCACCAAGATGCCAACTGGTCTACAAGGCGCTGAATTTTCACGTGGACTTTGGAAACCAGAGGAAGGAATTTGATGTCACTGCCTATCAGGTAGATGTTTTCAGGGTGGGACTCTTATCAAACACATTTTTTAGTGCACTCTTTATTATTCTTTTTCACTTGTAATTTCATATATATACTGTATATATATATAAGTTATACTATGTTTCATGGCATGACATCAACATTTGACGCCACGCCACAGCCACACTGGTTAATGCTGAACAAATCTTTTAATTACTTTTGATCACAAAGTAGTCTTGATGGCACAAACTGATTTTGGATTAGCCAAAAGGCTAGTTTTTATTGAGCAGATGTAAAGGTGGTAACCTAAAATCAATGTCAAAATTAAGAATTAATTTAATTAATTAAAGAAATCTGCCTGAATTTGATCATTTGGCACAGGTCACTTTGAAATCTGGACACTGCTTAAAAAGGCCTTTACATGTCACATGCCAAGCTCAATATCTCTAATAATATTTCTTCATACATAATTCAAGTAAAGCCAATATCAGATATCAAATATCTAAATTTCTTCATTTTATTTTTTTACATTTTTATTACTATTTTATTCTCCTTTATTGCTTTATTTCTTTATCATTCTATTTTTTTTATTTTATTCTTTATTATTCTTTTTCACTTGTACATTTTTTATTTTCATATTTTAGCTGAGTAATGACTCGTTTGTCTTCATGATGAACAACTACAAAATAATAGCTAATTATTTCCAGCTTTTCTCAGTCGCTTTGGCTTAATTTTTTGAAACTGTCTTAACATTATGTAAACCAGGGACACTCAGCTTGTTTTACCTGAGGGCCACTTCTGCAAATGACAGGAGGCCAGGGGCCAGTTAATAAACATTTGCATTAATAATAACATTATTTATCAGATAAAACACCTTTTAAACTGTCTTAATTCAAAGTGATTTGCACAGTTTTATCTTACAATAGTCATATTTACCCCATTCTGGATTGATGGAGGATTAGACCTGCTCCAGGACTTCAAAGATGCAGGTTTAACTTGTGCTCACTGTTGTTTGTGAGGGAACATGGACTGTTTGGAATATCTAAATCAGGGGTGGACAAACTTTTTCCCTTCAAGAGCTCAAACTGAAACTTAATGTTGAGCCATGACACACCTAATGTATTGTATAGTTGCTCTGCTGTTGTTTAAGATTCACTCCAGTCCTGGTCCTGAACAACAGATTTTGCAGCATTAGAACTCATTCTCTGTCCACATAACACACACTAATGAATTTATTGCTTCAATTGACTACATTTACCATCAATACTGACTGGATAAACACATGAAAAGTGCCAAAGTTGCCCTTCAAAGGGAAGGAGTGGTAAATCTTCCTGATCTTTTGATTCAATGCGGAAAAAAATTAAAACCGCACAATCAGGAAAAATGTTACATGACTTTAAAATTCATACACTTATTGCTTGCAAATAAAATGTTCAATTAAAAGAGAAATCAAATATGTTTACTGTAATAAATCATAACTTGATCATGATATGTCAGAGATCATCAGATCAGAGATTCTGTGCTGGAATAACCTGTTTCAGATTAATCAGATGTGACCAAACAGTGTTTAAGAACAATGCAATGTTTATATAAACCTTTGGGTTGTTACAGGCCCAAACCTCATACGCATTGACACAATACAACTTTATATGTTCAAGGAGAGCAGGAGATGAGCATTCAGTTCACAATTAGAATGTTTCTTTAAAAAATAAGATTTTTGTTGCTGGAGACCCGAGAAAAAGAGAAAATCATAAATTTAAAACAAACAACTTTTATTTAAGAATAAAAGAGAAAACTTGCTTCAACCATAGGTCGTATATTAAATAGGATTTCAACCTATTCCTATATATTGTTCCTTTAAAAGTGAAAATGAATAAAAACCCTGGAAGACATGTACAATATAGACAGCAGTGTTTCCCCTATCCTGGTCCTCAGGGCTCACTGCCCTGCATGTTTTAGATGTTTCCCTGTTTTAACACACCTGTTTCAAATGATCAGATCGTCATGAAGCCGCTGCAGAAGCCTGATAACGAGCTGATCATTTGAATCAGGTGTGTTGGAGCAGGGAAACATCTAAAACATGGAGGACAGTAAGCCCTGAGGGCCAGGGTAGGGGAAACTGGACAGGGGCAAAACGGCTTTGGTAGCTGGTCAAAAGATTTATTGAGGCATTAAGGTGTCTGTCACTCTAATGTTGCAGCTGGAGCGAATTGTAATTTTAATGGTCAGCCTGTGAATTTCAAATATAGTGGAGCAAAACGTACAATATTTGTCTCCAAATTGTAATGAAGTAGAAGGGGAAAGTTAGCTTGCAGAGCTGATGTTTTCATTTGCTCCGGTAATTCACGTTTGTGAATGAGAGAATATTTCAGGTTTGTGAAATAGCGTGGCTATACCAGGCTAGAGTAAAGCAACAAAACATGGAAATAATCAAGTACCTCAAAAACCTTACTTTCCAGAAATATACAGAAAACAGATTTATTACACACAGAATTTGTGCAGTAAATGTTCCCCTTTAACTATTGCCAACCACACTGCTGTGCAGATGGAAGTGTGCATCTATTCATGGATGAGATGTTACAAGTAAGCAGAGGAGGACGCCATTTAAGTTTACGTGCTGCACTGTCACAAACACAGTCTCTCTTCCATGATGCAATCTTTCCTCTGCTTGATGATACAGTTGGCGAATAACAGAAAGAAAATAGTTCCTGCATGAAACTGCTCACAACAAGGTCTGTGGATTATCTCAAATAACTGGGTCATGACTTCTGTAAAGAGACACAGATGTTGAGTTTTTCAAATGTATTTTTTTTCTTTTTTTAGCCATTTGAGCAACACAAGCCAAGTGCCATTTAGTTCCATTATATTCAAGAGAAGGCAGATATCTGTCGGGCTGTTTTCTCCAAAACTCTGCAACTCAAACCAAAACCATCGAGACTGATACATAGCAATACGCTGCCCTGCAAAGCCAAAATGCACTAACTACATATTTAGTCAAAATGTAGTCCAAAGACCAGATTCTGACTTGTTGGCATTTACTTTATGATACAATATTTTTCATGAAATTCATAATTCCAAAGCAGCACGACAAAGGTGCAGTTAAAACAAAACAGAGTTGTTGTTTTTTAAAAGTCTTGCTAAAGCTAGCTAGAGATAGCCACTGCTAACCTTGACTGAAGCCTGCTAATAAATCATTTTCAGTGAATTAACACTTTGGTAATTTAGTTTGTTACCCCGCATAAATAAGGCAGAAGCTACATCCATTCATGGTGAATAAAAGCAGCTAAATCAGTCCTGCAAAGCTAACAAGCCAAATGTTAGCTTTGCAGAGTAGCAGTGTCTGATTGTAGTTGAAGTCACACTTTGGTGTGGTCAGACTACTCTGAAATTTGTTTAAATAATATTAAGGTGTAAATACATTTATTTAATTAATGAAAAGGTGTTTATTGTTATTTTTTAAAAATGGGGGAGTTAAAACTGAAAGAATAAATTTTGTTTGTTTGCTACTGTTTCATAAAGTTAAATTTCTTACTTCCACTTACTAATAACTATACAGTATATGGTGGGTTAATAAAATTCATCTTTATAAACTTGGATGTTTTATATATAAATCTTTATTTGCTAAGTCACTATAATTTAGCCTATGTCATAATAAATAAGTGGAGTAAAACTAAAAAGTTCCACAAAACTGGAATACTATTAGTTTGCAAAATTGTAAATGTTGTTGTTGTTGTTGTTTGTCTTTCTGGCTGTTGTTATGTGGAGGAGAAGGAGGAATGAGGTTGATTTAGATTGTCAATGGCACACAATGAAGACGTAAGGCACAGCTACCAGCTGGTGAAAGTAATTTAGATTATGACTTGCGACACCCTGGGCTGCTGTTCCTCAACAATGCAGCTTGTTGTGTTTAAGATATTGCAGCAGTGAAGCACAGTGCACACTGAAGAGATGAAAAAGCTATTAGATATTTCATGGAGGTAAATGAAAACCCCTGGCACTGCGGGGGACTGACTGTGGAGATGATTCCCTCTGACTTTTGTTTCTATTGCCTTTGCTGGTTGTTTGAGGACAGACTTATCATGTTACAGAAATAAACTATAGTGTATATATCCTTTTTGCTATTTATCATTTAAATGATTTCACTTGTTTTGTTCTTTTACGATCTGTTCCATCTTGTATGACAATCATGTCGTAGATAATTGGTGTTCCTGAGGCATCAGCTGAAGGTAGGGAAGGCAGTTGTCACATCACAGCATCTTTTTGTGTTTATCTCACTGCACAAAGCACTCATATAATGACAGGGAACATCTATTGGGGATGTAATCATCAAGATTTACTTCTTAATAATATTTTATTATCACTGTGCTGATGCCACGCAGACAGCAGTAGGTGTGCTGGCTGTGATAAGACTTAAATTAATTTTTGGTGTGACAGTTGTTTCCTTCATGAGATTACTCTTGTTGAATGTTGAGTATTAGCTCAACACACAGTTCTTAAAGAAGTACACTGTGTATTGTGTAAGTCAGGTTTAAACAAACAAACCAAAGTAAATATTGTTGAATGTCTCTTAAGTATGCTTTTACAGTATTATTTATGTTTCAGTCCAAAAAGGAAGAGAGTGATTAAAAAGGTGCACTTTTCATTAAAAACCCTATTGACTTGTCCTTTTTACCCTGTTTTTTGTTTGTTTGTTTGTTTTTAGGTTTGTAGTGGTCATGGTGGTCATTAAGTCAATGTTTTTTAGTTGAGGATTTAAATTGAGAGTAAATAAGAGTTAACTGACCATGAGACAATGGGATTTTATTAAACTACTCCGATACCACGTCACGAAAAATGGCCGCTCGACACAAACAAACATTTAAAGAAGCTCAACATGATGCAGAGTTCAAGAAGTTTGCTGATACTTACCCTCTTTTCTTGGTCGCGTCATCATTATCAGCGGGAGGCTCGCTGTCCTCAACATTATCCACTTATGACCGCAGCAACAGTGAAACTCTCCGTAAAACTCCATGTTAAGTCCATTAAAACTTAAGTAAATACACTGAGTGAATCTGTAGACCGCAGCCAGCCGCTGTCCGATAAGTCCTGCTGGGCATAAACGATGCCACCAGTGTGTAACTCTCTTTTCGTCGTTATTCGCTGCTACAGCTTCTCTTTGTGTGCTCTTCTTTAGTCTCCTGTTAATCTTCACCAAACGGCCTGACAGCTCAGTTCACCTAACTTCACTCTCTGGGGTTCACAGCAGGGTAAACAAAACTGTTGCACACATGGCACCACACTCATACCTGTCCCCCCTAAACAATGACAGGTAGGAACCATCTTAGACAAGATGGACATGAAGAAGAAACTTAAATACCACACATGTAAATGTGTGATTAAAATACTAGTTCAAGTGCTGTAAATTATGAAATAATTATCACATGTAACACCATTTGGTACAGTAAACTTAATTCTCTAAGTCTTTAAAAATGCTGTGTAATTATTATATTGAAATATATTATGTGCACAGTGAACTGCACAGCTTAATAAGGAACACAAAATCAGTAATGTAACTTAGTACAAATCACCAAAAATGTAATGTGTGCAGTAACTATGGTAACACTAGTAGCAGGAAACAGCAACGATTTGTTAGAAATAGAGAAATGTCTGATGAAAATAAAACATGTTTTTAAAGTTATTATTAAGTACTCGTATCCATACTCAGTATAGCACATAATACACAATTTATAGTCTAATTTCACACTATTCATACTACCTATTTAGGATCCTAATAATATTTAGTCTACGTCTTGCTGTTGTGCACCCACCAGTTGAAGTTATCTGTTCTCAAGTGATGCTTTTAATTACCTATGACATGCATCAAGCCAGGATATTTCCTTAACAGAAGGAAAATAAATGTTTATACATCATGAATACAGACTCTTATTTTCTGTTTTCCTTATGAGGTGGCATTTATCAGAATCAACACGCAGGTCTCATTCATCCTTGGTCACAGTATATCCTTGCCTAGCGATATGATCTGTTTCCTTGTGTGTGTGTCTGTGTGGTAGCTAGGTGAAGCCACAGGCCTGAAACAACTCCAAGACTACTTGGCAGGACATTGTCTGCCCTGGGACATTGAGTTACGGTTGAACAGCCAACTTTTGCCCTCAGGTTGGCTGTTCAACTGTGACAGCCAACCTTTGGGTTTTATATAAAGTCTATTATATGTTCAAGCACAGATATATAATGAGCTTTTTATTATTTCATAAACTCCAAATCCTTAATTTAAAGAACATGAAAGTTTTATTAGCGGTTAACATTCAGATTATTGATATCCTAAATGCTGTGGATGGCCAATATAAGCTGTATACAACTTTACCCTTACTAAAAGAGCAATATGTAACAAGTGCACATCCAAAAATGAGTCATGCAGTCCAAATGAGTGAGTTGGAGCCATAGACTGTATATTAACAGCTGTAACCAGTTGTTTTCCCCCCACCCCCTCCTACCTAGATTCGAGAATGCTCAGGCAGGCTGCAGGAACACTGCAAAAGTGCAAGACAAACGCAACATTGTAAACTGACAACGAGAGACGACAACTCCTACACTGTAAGTTAATCATCTGTCTGTTTATAATTGTCAGTGGTCTGTCAATGTAAAGCTAAGCTTGTTATCCCGAAAACAAAACCCCACTTATCTGAAAATAGACTCCATTAACATATTGCTCAGTTTAACCATTAAAAACATTTACTCCTCCCACAAGATTATTAATGATCTCTCTTGGCTCATAAGCAGACACTAACTCATTCAGGAACATTCAGCATAAATTTTAACTCTAGATGCGACCTGGGCAAAATATGACCCACTGAAAGGTTTCATGTGGCCTGCAAGGCCTTCATGAAAATAACAAAAATTAAAAGTCTTACAAAGACACTCAATAGCATTCTGCTTAACATTAAACCATTACCAGACCTTTATTTTGAAAGGGGTCAGTGTCGTGTTCATTGGTAATGATGATGAACTGTATTTTTGTAATTTTATTCACCCAATGTTTATATTGTTCTTCTACATTTGCTGCTACTATCATTGCAACCTGTATGCAGCATGTATGGTAAACACTGTAAAACATCAAGTTTTGGACATTGCCAACAAAATATTGGCCCACAATTCATCACATATCAATTTAGAAAGGGTGACCAACAGTACAAGTGCTCTATATAGAACACTTCTGACCATTCCATTATCAGAGATTTTGCCATCATTAGGACCTTATATTAGTTGTGCCTGGCCCACAGCAACCTGATCAATTTCTCATGCGGCCCCTGATCAAAAATAATTGCCCACCCCTACTGTAGATGATGCTGACTCATTTTCAGGATGATCCGCCCAACAGTCTAAGATGAATTCACGATAATAGGATTTTGATAAAATTCGAGAAAAAGTCATAAAAGTTGGCATTTTTAAAGCAAATGGCTATTGAGAAAATAGGCAGATGAACTGAGTGATGAAAATGGTGAAAATATTTTTAATCTGACTCAAGTCATTTTCAAGATAACTGCAACAACAGAAACTTTATTGTTACAGTGCCACCTTGAGGTCAATGAGGTTCGTTTTTGTTGCCGGAGTAGTGGGTGGAATTTGCAACCCACCTTCAAATTTTGGTGAAAGAAAGAAAGAAACAATAATCAGAACAAAAACAATAGGGGTCTGCAGTGAATGACACAGCTTGGACCCCTAATAATGAGCAAATGTGAAATGGGCAAACAATAACACAAGTTTTCAGCCACAATAGAAATTTCAAAGGAGGACTCTGCGGCTATAGTATTGTTGTCAGAGAAGCGCATATTTCAACTCAGCATGTTTCCTTAACCTCTGATGAGATATCATGGCTATTTTATGCTTTTTTTAAACAGTATATACTGTATACATTACAGATTTCTCCTTTAAAAAATACCTTTAACCAGATAAAAACAACCTCCACGCATAGAAAATGACACTTTTTTTTTTAATGGGAACACATTCATGTTTTTATTGAGTAAAAGACTGAATACAGCTGGTGTTACTGTTTCTCCCTGTATGTACATCCAAAACGGTGCAGCAGATCTGTTTCAGTGCGCCTGCATGCTCCAGTTCGTCTCTATAGCAACCCTCCTTAGTTACGCAGTCTCCTCTGCTCACCTGTGAGATGCCCAACTGGGGCTTAATCAACCACTCAGATGTGATAAGGCATATTAGTTCATCAGCAGATTAGCCATGTGCCTACTGTACAGTGTAAAAAATGACTAGAATACTGTCTGGAGCAGATATATATTACTAAGATTCATTGTATAAGGACAAAATGTTTGCACATGTTTACTCTGCAATAAATACTGAGCATATATATGTATATATAGAACACAATGTCAAATGTACAGGGATATAATTAAAGTGTGAAACTTACAGTGTGCACATACTGTATCTGGAGTAAGAAAGAGTAAATATTTTCTTTCAGAAGTCGAGTGAAAACTGTTTTTGTGCATCGTTGGTGTGGGCGCAAGTAAGTGCGAAGCTGCTGAACTTAAAGGGGTTGTGCGTGGGTTATATATCATGTGTTCTTCTTGCTCATATACAAACCATCCTTTACTAGAGAATATGTACAACTTCCTCTTTCTGCATGTCTGTATCCAAGAGTTTAAAGCTTTCAGTATCAAAACAACATCACATTATATGTCGTATGTCATATTTCAATATATAATATATTGTATAATATTCAGTTATATCTTTTTTTTAAAGAGTATAAAACACAACTGAAATGGCGATAGAGGACAGGTAGCGTTTATGATGTCAGGATCTGATTGGCTGAGATTGAGCAACCTTGCAACATGGTTACATGGAGTCAAAGTCGGCGTCATTGGGCTCGATGACTTCAGGGGTCATGACTCTGCCCATGAAGAGGATGGACCCTGGAGAACAGAGGGACGGATATAAAGTGAGGTCAAAACACATACACATACATTACATGAAGGGTTGGGCAGTAATGGATTATGTATAATCAGGTTTATGTAATCAGATTACACAAAATAAACAACTATAATCAGTGCAGATTATATTTGAATGATTTGTGAGGTATAATTTCATCATTTGCTTCACTTTGTGGTGGACCTTGCAGGAGAACAAGAACCCCATGCAAAAGTGCACATGAAAATGTTTTGAGATGTTTAAAGAGAAAAAAAGAATATTTGTGAAAGTCAGATTTTTGTGCCTAGGATCACTTTCCAATTCCCAAAAAGTTTGAGTGTTGTATGTAACATAAATAAAAACAGAATGCAATAGTTTGCCACATAACTTTATAAAGAACACTACATGGGTTCAGGAAAATGGTTGTTTGTCTTGGCATCTACAAATACAAGTTAAGGCTCTACCATGCAAAACAAAGACCATGTATCAACAACATCCAGAAACGCTGCAGACTTCTCTGAGCCCTGAGCTCATCTGAGATGGACTGATGCAAAGTGGAAAAGTGTGCTGTGGCCTGATGAGTCCACTGAAAACCTACTTGTTCAGGCAAGCTTTTAGTTAATGTAATACATTTCTACCCTGGTCTGTCATTTTTTAATATCTGCATTTGTCTGCCTATTTATTAGATCTTATATTACTAAGAGTTTTCTATTTTTATTTTTTTTTTATTTTTCATTTATTTATTTTTTCTCTTTCTTTGTGATTCTCTGTTGTCTTTTTAATCCCATACTGCTGTTTTTATGTATTATTGTGATTTTATGTTTTTCTGTCTTGCGTGTTTTCTACCTATGTTGTTTTTAATGCCACACTGTAAAGCACTTTGAGTTGCATGTTATGTATGAAAGGTGCTATATAAATAAAGTTATTATTAAGTTATTATTATTATCACTGCTCAAACTAATTTCAGAAATCATGGATGTCATGTCCTCCAGGCTAAAAACGAAAAAAGATCATCCAAGTTTCTACCTTCAATAAATTCAAAAGCCAACATCTGTGATAATCTGGGGGTATCATGGGTAACAGGTCAAGTCAAGTCTGTGAAGGCCCCATTAATGCTGAAAGGTACACACAGGTTTTGGAGCAACATATGCTGCCATCCAGATTATGTCTGTGTCAGAGACCCCACCCCCCCCTTAGATCAAGCAAGAATGGGAAAGAATTTCACTCTAAAAGTGAGTAACACAGTGGTATCAGTTTGTACATTGAATATATGTATTGAACTGAATATAGGTCAAAAAAAGGATTTGAAAATCATTCAGTTTTTAGTTTTGTTTGACACAACATCCCAGCTTTTTTGGAAATGAGGTTGTAGCATTATAGGTGCAATACTTTCAATGTTTGGTTTTAAAGCAATGCAAAAGTAGTCCAAAAGTGATTTTTTTGTAATCCAGTGTAGTACAATGCTAATTACAAAAATGCTATGTACTTTTTATTTAGTAATTGACTACTTTTAAAAGTAATGTGACCCAACCCTGGTTATATCAGAAGTACATTTCATGCACAGACACAGACACAGACACAGACACACACACACGCACACACACCTGTCCTCCGGTTTCTAATGACAAAGAAGAATGGGTGATCAGCCATGACCTGTGGGTACAGCACCAGAGTCCTCGTCAGGGCGATCATTCCTGAGAGAAAGAGGAAGAGAGGGCAGAGAGTTATTTTCTGCCAGCAGGGGGCAGTGTTTGGTGAACTTACAGTTAAGTTTGCCACAGAGACACATTCATACAAAGAAAATGTTATGTTTGTAGTGATGTGAATGATAATAATGATTATGATGAGGAATAAAAGATGAAATCTACCTGACCCAACAGCTCCCTCTGCCCCCTCTTCAGTCACCTCCAGGTAAGCCTTCTGTACTGCTTTCCCAATGTACAGGTCCTTACCATCTGTTAGACACACACAAAAAAACAAAACAAAACACACAGATCATCAGTACACCGATCAGTCCATCCAACATGTGAGGAGGGTGTGATGTTGAGTCTAATTTTAGTAACCAAAGATTAGTAAAAGATCAACATTACAGACGAGAGCATGGGGTCACATCATGCAGCTGTCCCATCTGAGAAAAGTGATGACACAAAGTCCTGATGATTTGATTGAAAGCATTTTAAAACACCCTCTCTTATCTACCTAGCTGCCAGAATAGGCCGCGTCCTCAGAGAACATATTGAGCTGAGGATGTTTAACTTAGTACAGGATGTGCTGTACAGCCAGAGGTCCTGTACAGCCTGCAGACTGTGTATCAGAATATGATACTAGCTGCACAAAAAGTACTGTGTACTGTGAAGCAAGATTAATGGATTAGTGAGGTATGATGAGTCTAAAGTTAGTTATAGCAGCACGAACTGTATGCATCGCATTGCTATGGGAACCTCAGTACACTCAGTAACACTGCAGCATATCATCCATACAGTAACAAAGTGATGAAGCAGCTGCATACAGACCACTTTGATGTTTTTAAGCTTGATCCTGATTTCCAGCCAACTGCACTTTGCTCACGCCGGTTAGAAAATTGATTAGTCTGTCCTATTTACCATATCAAATATTAAATCAATAAAATTACTTCAACTTTGATTTGACCAAAAACTGATTTTCACATTTCCTTCATTATGGGATAGAGTCAGTCAGTCAGTTAAATTTGCTGTATCAGGTTTATACATTAATATGCAGTTAGTCACATTAGAAATAGGAGCAAATTAAGTTCATTAATAATTTTCTGCATTCTTCTCTTGCCTTTTTTGCAGAAACAGTTTTGCTTTGTGCCGTTTACGTGTCAATATTCCTTATACCTCTACATTATTCACCAAATGTCCCTTTTTCATATGAATGCACACAGAACCTGAAGAAGAAAACCTGGATTGATAAAGTACCACCGTTGTTATATCTGTTATCTCTGACTAGGGTTTTAAAAGTTGCATCATATGTTATGAATGAAGCTTCGAAGGTTTTAACTATTTGTTACAGCCTTAGCTGTTTTGGACTGGGTGAGGATCTGTCTTTACCTGTAAGGACCTGTAAGGTCTGTAAGCACTTGGGGTGTAACATGTATTTTGGCTAGATTCAATTGTTTTCTATAAGGCTGGAGGATTTGAAACTAATATTATAGTAATTTTTTATTAAATAAAATGTTATCCTCATTTTTAGATGCTAGTTATGTGTGTGTGATATGTTTGGTTTCAGTGGGATCAGTTTCTGTTTTTTAATTTTTCCTTTAGACACAACATATTTATGTCTCTCTGTTTCTCTGGCTCTATACATCTGTCTCTCTCTCTGGGTCTATTTTTACCAGATGATGTGACAGCTCTGACCTGCCCACTCAGAGCCAGTTACCTTGGTTACCTTAGAAAGTACCGGAGGCTACTTCACTGCAGCCAAGAAGCAGAAATATTGAATCAACTTCTCACGCTGAACCCTTCTCTGAGTTTATTTCTCTTACAATTTGTGTCTATATCTATGTTTTATATAATAACATGTGGGCATATTTCAGTGTGTTGCACTGTGTGTGTGTGATTTTCCATGCAGCTGACCGTTACCTGTCATGGCGGAGAGATCGGCATCGTTGGTGAAGATGTTTTTTATTCCTAGCTCCTGCAGTGTGCTCCTCAAGTCGATCTTCTGCTCCACTTTGAACCTGAACAGTGCAGTCAGAAATGACATGAGTCGCAGGAGGTGCACTATAACGTAGGGAGATCGTCCTGTGACATGTACATGTTACTGTATTTTGCCACAGGCATTAGCTAAATTTTTAAAAGGTATATTTGTCATCACATTGCATGCATGTGTACAAGGGTTGTGCATCTGTGTCTGTGTTTACGTATCCGCTAGAGAGGAAGGTTGCTTTGCTTTTTAAAGGAAAAATCGACTGTTTAGCAGCTATTTCAGGGTCCATCACTGTGTGGTGGTCATTTGAATGTTTACACACAATAACTACCAAAAGAACCCTGTGGTGTGCATTGTAACTTATTCAAACAAAACCCTTCCACGCTGAGACACACTGTGACTGAACAATTGAAAAAAGTGAAGATACATCAACAACATAGTTTGAAAACAGAGACGCTCTACTGTATATCTGACGCTTTATCGCCTCCTAAGAGCTTCAAATTAGATTTCGACCTTTAAGTGGCTATAAGTGGCTACAGTTGGAATAAACAAAACATTTTTTAAGTATGACTGATAGACTCTACTTTACATTTACAGACATCTCAATAAATAAATTTTGATGGTCACTGAAAAGTCAGTTGATGCAGCCTCCCTCTTTGTTCTCTTTGGCTTATGTGCATGTTTTCCCTGCTGTAGGTATCAATACAAATTCTGGCCCATTCCTAGTACGAACATGCCTGTAATGCCAAAACATTTTGGGTAAGTAATATATTACTGTTTCCTATTTTTCGATTTTGTTCTATGTATTTTTCTATGTAGTGTTTTTTTTAATGATAAATGTTTTCCCTGGATGATTTGTTATTTATGATACATACATATCTGAGGTGTTGGATGTAATATGTATATGCTGTATTGCAATGGTTTTGATGCTTCCAGTTGTTGAAGCCCTTTTCATTGAGACATGCATTGTCTTCTATGTGGGAGCATCAGACAAGCTGCATTCTGATCCACAGTGTACTTCCTCCATTCACAACTTCCTGCAACATCACCAACACAGACAATCATGCCTCCAGTCGCCTGTTAACGTAATACACCTGGGTACCTCATGAAGTTGAAGCAGAGAGATCCCCCTAATGTTCCACGATCCTCTGTCCTTCTGTTTGCCTTGTAAAACACTTTGTAACTGCTTGTTTTTATAAGTCATATACAACCTTTATTATAGTTATCAATTTCTGCAACACAGTGTTTGTTGTCAAAACTAAGAGCCAACTGGAGCGTGCCAGCTCATCGATCAGGTGAGGTCATCATTGCGCACGTGTGCATGACGCCAGGGCAAGTCGGGATCAAGTAAGACACAAATGTAACCGGCATGTATTGTGCGGTGATTGCCGGTGATCGTTTCTGCACAGGCCTGGCTCATCTCGAGCGAGTCTAATGCCTCACGAAGATCTCTGTTAACGTTGCTTAATTAAAACTGCTGGGAGCTATTATTAAATTGTGCAGATCTTTCGTCTGATTCTTGCCTTTGATTTACATTTTAACATTCCTATAAATATTTTCAGAGCAGATGCAAGTGGGTTTAATATCCGAAAGAAAGTACTCTATCTTAAATATTTTGGTATGTGTTTTGGGGTGCAGAACAGAGCGAGGGCGAAGATAGAATCCACCGGAATCCAGACTCACTTAAAATGAACCCCTGGCCTCAACAGAGCTGGGTTTGGGGACAGGGTCTGGAAGGGTGCCATAGGTATCTGACACTGGCCAGCAGCCCACCTAAAGGTCTGGGTATGGCTTGAGGCAGCCCAAAAGAAATGACTAATTAGCAGGCTCAACCCAAATGACCCCCCCCCCCAGAGCCTTAATGCCCCAGCAGTGCCATGAATGGTGCCAACTGCAGTAGTTTTATAACCCTTATCTGGGGTTTGTTAGTATTTATTTGCTCAGTCTTCCCTCTCCTTTTTTTGTGTTTTTCCTCTATCAATTCTAAATATTCACACTCGTACACGTGCAAACGTGTGACCTACATAACCACTCTAAGCACCAATAACTGGCTGCATATTATTGTTGTGTTAATTAAATAAATAATTTACTTTATTTTTGGTTTTGTTTAGTCTGTTTTCTCATGTGTCACCTGATTTGATGTACACATCATGGCATATGCTGCATGCAAACCTTTTCCTCCATCTGTTTATATGTGTTGTATGTCTAAGTCTCTGCTGAAGTTGAATGAAAATCACTTTTAAGAACCGCCATTTCACATCGACATTAATAAACAAATCATGCAGGGAGATTCTGTGATGCAAAGGAGGATGCAGTTTAATGATAGGAAAAATTGATTGCTGTCTTTATGGCTCTTTCCACCTGCTTAATTAAAAACAGTAATTACTCCAGGGACATTCTCCATTAGCTTTGGTTCCTCGGAAATATTTCACCATAACTCCAAGACGTCTGGGCAATGTACAGTAGGCAATCACTAATTTATGCACAATTAACCAAGCCATGTGGAGGTAAATTAAGAACAACTTCTGAAGCACAATGGTGTCATAAACTGAAGATATTGTGGGAGCTGTTGGGTGTTTTTTTTTTGTTTTTTCTGCGTCTCTCTGTGTGTGTCATCTCTCACCTTGGTAGGTAGACTTCCACCTTCTGTCGTTTGACATTGTTGGCCCACTCCTCCAGCAGCGGTGCTTTGATGATGGGCTCCAGGGAGGCCAACGGTACCTCCTGCCGCGGCAGAACGATCATCATGGACATGTCCTCGCCCTCGTAGGGCATCTCCAACACCTGGTACACGCCGCCGGCTTCCTGTGAGCCATCGCTGAACTCACCTGGCAGAGAGGAAACAGTAGGTGTTGAAAGAAGAGCTCCAGAGTAATTTATATTGTAGTTTTAAAGGTATCTACACTGTGAAAACAGGAGGCATGTCCAGGCTATTTTTAAGTTTTGAGTTCCCAATAGCAAAATCCAAAAGATAACAGGATGACACAAAGATCTGGAAAGGAATAAAAGGTTTGTAACTTACATATTTAGAAAAATGCCTGGGGATGAATATAATGATTTATTTGAATGTAAAAATATAATAATATAATAAGTATTGGCAATGACACTGAAAGTAATATTGGCAGAATATTGAATAATATTGAGAAGTAATAAAAAGTTATACTGCACCAATTAATGAACATACAATATTTGTACTTGTAATGCTTTCATTCATTCAACATTCATCTGGGTTCATGCAGATAGAAAAACCAAGGTAAGTATATAAACCAGGGCACATTTTTGAGAAATGTTCTGCCCTTAAATAACCTAGTTTGTCAAAAAGATCTGTTCTGGTTGTTTACCATTGTACTGCTGCTTTGTTTTATGTTTGCACTTCATACCACTATGTGTAGCCTGGTGTAAATGAAATCTAAAAGTCTGAGTCAGATGTGCACCCATGTGTCACCTGTAATGGGTTTGTGAAGTCTGCTGAGGAGGAACATACACAGATGTAAAGCACATTGATCGACTGTATTGATTACAGCGTGTGGTCATTTCCCTGATGCACTAATTAAAAATCACTGACGCTTCACTGCGAAGGCTTGGTGTGAAAATGTATTACTTATGTACTGTACTGTATGTAGCAGAATGCTTTGTTGAAATGCCAAACAAAATTCAAATAGGCAGGATAAGATGGTGTGTGTGTGTGTGTGTGTGTGTGTGTGTGTGTGTGTTTTGTGTGTGTGCATATGTGCC
>JAJHUR010100507.1:0-13834 GCA_027495735.1 Lutjanus campechanus | reverse complement strand
GACTTCCACAATCTGGCAGGCTCCAGAGGGAACAACACCTTCCTCAGGACTTAGAGAGAAACAGCGGCCAAAAGTGGTGTCCGGGCATGTCAGCCTGAAAGGGACATCAACCAGTCCTTTGTTGATCAGCTTCACCTGGACAAAAAGAAGGATCCACTGATTCAAAACTCAAGTCATGTTTTTCTTGCAGGAGTCCCACCATCAATCATCAAGTAATATTCATGAGATGCATTTATATCTTATGACATTATACCCAACAATGCAAATAGTGCTAGTCTAATTTTATTTTGCAGGAAACATTTAAACCGTTTAGTTAGTTTAGACTTATTTACAAGAACAGACACCCAACAAGGATGATGAAAGCACCAAATGTAACTTTAGCACATACTTAGAACACATATATTGTCACTGATAAAGATACAAGACAATGTCAGTATGATTTATTCAATTAGTGTATATCATTTCTACATTTATTATTATGAGCAAGTGTTGAAAAAACTGTATAATATCTATTTGAGTTTTGTCAAATTATAGAAAACGTGGTAATTACTGTTGTTAAGCATCTCTGTCTGCTGGGTGGAGCACAAGATATGGATGTTCAGTAGTGGACAGAATAATATGAACACCTCACAAAATATCATCACAAAGAATAATGCAACAAACTATCATAAGCTTCACAAGGGCAACACATTTATGGTGGGGCAATCACATTGCATTATATTTTATAGGCATTTTCCCACTGTATAGTTAACATGGCTTGTTGTTTTCTGTGTTTGTCTAATTCAGAGTGTCTAATTTGCACATGGTTGAGAATAATCACAAGGCAAGTATTTTGCTATTTACACAGGGCCCCTAGTTTAGCAATAAAGAGCGACAACGTTTCTGTAGAGAGGAGGGCGTGGTGGATTAGTGGGTTAAACAGAAGACTGGGGTTTGAGTCCTGTGTGACTCTAGAGGTCAGAATGACTTTTAACTTTTAGAATTATTGAGACTTATTTTCTTTTTTTAAATTATTATTTTATTATGGGTGCAAATATCATTTGTATTTATAATTTCTATATTTAGATTTTATCCCAATGTTTTTAACAGCCTAACAGGTTGAAAGAGTAAGCCATACACACAAGCTGTTTACTACAGTTGGCTCCTCAGTTTAACACATGTACACTGTACACATTAAGCTTGCCACATTATTGCATGTCCCAACTTCCAATTTTCTGAAGGGACAGAATTGTCCACTTTGGATGAACCTTTCTTACCTCATAAGAGTCTTTGTCACCAATGAATACATCTCCCATGTTCATCAGGTTATAGCTGAGCTGGAGTTTAGGTCCCATGCCCTCACCCGTTATTGTGAGAGGTAACCGAGATTCACGGCCTGAGTACAGACAGACAGATTTATAACAAAATTGAAGACAGATAAACAAAAAAAAAACATACTGTAGGGTCAGGAGGAACAAAAGAAATAGATAGGTGCACAACACAACTATATAGCAAGTGACTATTTGAGAAAAAAAAAGTCTCAGATGGTATTGAAGTACAGGTGAATTGGAAAAGTTTCTTATGTTTATAGTTTAAAGGACTGAATCAAACATAAGTCCAAATACAAATGTCTAAATACATGCTGAACATTTGCTTTGCCACAGCTCCTTTCTACTTCACTTATTTAAGGGCATTAGAGGTCGACCCTTCATTTTTGCTTTGTAAGCTTTTGAAGCTTTTTGCAAAGTGAGGGATCAGGTACAGTACAGTCTCCAGCCCAGCTGGAAATTAATGTAAATCTGGCCTCCAGCTCAGAAGACATATGATGGCCACATGCAAATTTTCCTACAACCTTTTACTACCACTGAGATGAGATGAATAAATTGGGTCCTCATGACTGCATTGTCTAATATGAACATGGAATCAAGAAGCGCTGAATCATCTGGTGGTTACAGCATTTAGGAAGATTTAGGGACGGTGCTTCAACCAACTTTGATTGTGGATATCATGCAGGAGAAGGGGAACAAAAGAGATGCAGCTGAGAGCAGCAGTTGTCCTCTAACAATAAACAAACTGACAGACACAGTGTGCGACCTAGACTTGTCTGTCAAACCTTTGTCTGCACCAGCCCACTGAGGGGGAGGAGAATCTTTTATGAAAAAGCCAAAGCTATTGATTTACAGCTGGAGTGCACAGAGTGCTTGAAGTTGTTAAAACAATCAATTACATGGTGTTGAAGATAAAAAATAAATAAATAAAAGAGCTATCCTCCAGTTCTAAGAGTTTTTAAAATTAAATTTAAACCTTGCTACACATTCTTAGCATAACCTTCAATCAAACTTGGAGCTAGTCAGAACTGGATCCCAAATCCCATCCTTAAGTCAACTCAAAACCAAATGTATCCTCATTCTAACATTGAAAAGATAACTTTGGAAATTCATCACATGTTTATACAATGTTTAAAACCTCTGACCATGATCAGGCCAACTATATCTACAGTAGATTAATAGTAGTAGCAGTAGTTGTAGTAGTAGAGTTTGATTTTGTAACAGATCTTGCAGTAAAATGGGTCTTAAATGATCAATCATAATTGGAACTTGCTTCACTACTCATATTTGATTTTTATGTGTTTCAGACTATGACTGCAGACAAACTGGACAAATCCCATATTTGCAATATATACATGGGAGTCCAAAGAGGAGGAATTTACAATATTTGTGGGTGGGCCAACTGACTGAGACTGCCCTTCTAAGTGCCATGCCAGCAGCATGGCTAAAAACTGGTTTTGTTTGGTTGTTACTGTATTACATGCAACACTGTGCTTTTGTATGTGAAACCTAAATGAGTGTTGTATTTTCTAGATAGGCACTGACCTGTGACATCACAGTATATGGTTTGTTGGTACAGTTTGGCCTCCTTGGGCTTGAAGACAATGGTGAACTGTGCTGTGAGTTTGGGCCATATTTCACCCTCCTGAGCCATGTAAAGAAAAGAAAAAAACAACAAGTTATTTTACTTACAGATTATAGAGCACGCACACAGGTCTGGACAGAAAGGGCTCAGTCCATGACCTTCCTGTCATCGAGGAGTCAGGCTAGATTTATAAGCGAACCACAGAGCCAAATATTTACTCATTGTGACAGATTTAATCACAGATCAGAATTTTTCAGAGGGATCCACAACAGATTCTCATTTCTGTCCCTCCAGCCACAAGGCAGCATAGGTGGCATAACAAATAGCAGGAAGTGTCCTTTAACTTAATTATCCGATTTCAAACATCCAACCTGTTCAAGTGCCCTTGGACAAGCTACTGAATCTCTGCTAGCTCAGAGAATGCTGTACAGGTATGTTTTCTCCCTTGGCATTAACAAAAGTATGAGATGACTTAGACACATCATGAGAAGTTATTATCTCTGCAGCACCAGTGTCTGTAAATAAAAGATGGACAACGAGTCTCCACAAGTTCCCACAGTAAAACAGCCAAAATATCCTGGATACCATTGCTACCATCTTGCACTGTTGACGTAATTTGGAGCCACAGTCTACGCGGTAGTGAGGTCCCACCCATACACCCTATTGACCCAACCGGGAGCAGGTCTCAGCTGTCAAATATGAAACCTCCTTTTTTATAGCATCAAATCACTAATTAAAAACAAACTGATAAGAAAAACACTTGAATGTACAACAGCATGGTAAAATGACAGAAACCATTTTTGGGAAAAATATATTTGATGTGTACTTTTTTAGTTTGGCCCATGTCCCATCTGCTAATATGAAGGGGGCAGGGTTTATGACCTGTACTGTGGCCAGGTACCAGGAAGTGATTGAGATGTTTTGGCTTCACTTTGGGGGAGCTCTCATGCTGTCCATTTTTTATAAACAATCCATGGTGTGGACCAACACTTAGTTGGTTGAGAGATCGAGGGAGAGGATATCACACAGACACACACAAACCCACCGCTGGTTCCACAGTTATGCAGCTGTCTGGGAGGGCCAGACGGTAGTCCTGCACAGCCTGACTTCTGCGTTCCTGCAGGAAACTAGACAGCAGTGGGAGGCCATGGATCGCTGTCGGGTCGGACTCACACTGAGAAAGCAACTGGTCCTTTTCCTCCTCCTCCAGCTGGAGCACTAAGCTCTCCCTGGAGAGGGAAGAAGGAGACAAAAAAAAACAGAGGGAGAAACAAGAGGAGTCAGAAAGAAAAGGAGGCAGAGAGAAGCACAAAGAATGAATGATAGACACCTGAGCTATGTCTGGCTTCCTGCTATTTCTGCTGTGCTAAGGACAAAAAAAAACAGTAGGTAATTTTCCTTGCTACTTGTAAGCGCGGCGACACTTTTAAAATAATCTTGTCAAAGCTGCACTCCTGCAGTGTCTGTGTTAAATCATTTGTGTGTACACATATATACCTCAATAAGCTCAGAGCCTCCTCTTGCAGGTTGGGCCATGTTGTCCAACAGTACCGAAGAGGTATATCACTCGTGTTGGTGAGGGACACTGTGCATACAGTGGACAGGGATATGTAAGTCTTCTTCAACACGATAGAGCCAGACTCAAGATCGACGTCCAGTTCCTTACAAGCCCCATACAAGCTGATGAACACATCTTCACCTGGGCAGAAGACACACAAACACAAACAGCAGACCAACAGCTGAGTGAGGAGACAGTTTTCCTCATATATTTTAACCATCCAAAATTCAATCAACACAGAAAGCAATAATGTAACTACCAGTAAAAGAGGAATGTGTGTTAAAATCCTGATTTACTGTAATTGATCGACCTACTGTTATTAATATATCTGCACAATCCCTGTCATCATGTCCACATAATGATAGCTATTAACCCACAGACTTTAATATGGCACCAGTGTGATTTTGTGTGCCAACCCATTTCAGTCTGAGAAGTCCATCACCAGTCCTCTTGATTAATTTGTCATTTGTCTTCGCCTCATGTTTGCAAAACTTCACCTTCCTAAATAGTACCTACATAGTTTTCTTTGAACCGCTTACTTAACAAGCAAGCTGACTTGGAGCTGCTTCTTAATTAATGAATTTCCCTGAAGATGTAGTTGCACAGGGGAGCGACATTTACACACTGATGTGCTGTACACACAGTACTCAATGGGGTGCCGCCCAGAACAACAACATTCTATCCTTTGAGCAGCCACTGGTGCTCCTCTGGGAGTCTCAAGGCCTGATGTGGGCAGTGGATAGAGGAGAAATTCACAGTGGAGTCAAGGACAAACTGCAAAGTCTGGCTTTGAGATAAAGTGGCTCTCAAGATATCCTGGAAACCTGGCATCCAAGACAACTTAATTTATTATGCTTAAGTTTCAAAACCACAAACCACAAGAGACAAAGTCCTTAATGGTTAATAGGACATGTATTGAGTCTCTTGGGTAGTAACTAAGTGCCACCATCACAGTGTGTGTACATCGAACAGTGAAAGAAAGAGCAACAATAACCAGCAGCAAAGATAAGATGCAAAACAAGGTTTTGTATAAAAGCCGCCAAGAACAAGGGCTCATGTAAATTAGGTGAGTTTTTGTTTACATTCAAATCAGACAGACTGGAGCTTTAGCCTGTAGAAACACGCTGCTTAACCTGAGATTATTTTTATTTGTATACCTGCAGAGGTTACATTTTTCAAATGAGGACAATTACACTGGATTCTGACTGAGCTGTCTGGGCTCTGCTGGGCTCTGATCTCTACAGGATTCTCCTCTCTATGTGTTTATCTGGTTTATCATTTCATTGATAAATCATTTCCCTTGCATGATTGAAAACAGATACCTTGGTCAATAAAACTACTAGAAATGAAAACCGAGATCAAAGTGAGGATTTGCAACAAGTCCAAATTTGATTGTGATTGTTGTCCTCCTCAAAACTCGTCTCTGGCCAAAACAGTCATGGAGACTTGCCATTAATAAACCAATTAATTTGTGCTGATAATTTTATTCTCCCATGTCGTTTGTTCACAGAGTGCACAACTGAATGGAGTGAAGTGAATGAGTTACAAATGCTCTAGGAATTCAGGATTATTCAACAAATGATTGGGGGGATTGACAGTTCACCTGTGGTGAGTGAAATCCTGCTCTTGGCTAAGGACTTGAAACTTGACTCTGGTTTGACAGTGCAAAAATGTGAGGTCTGCAATGGGTCAATAGTGCACTTCCACAGATGTGAGTCCAACAATGTTTAAATAAACAAGGACATGGTGTCATTGATGCAAAGGGCCCAAAATGAGGCACAGCACATGTCATCAAGTTGCAAAGCTGCAGCACCAGCAGGTTCAGGACTGCAGCTCCACCCCAACCTACAGCAACGCAGCCAACAGTGATTTCTTCTACAAACAGAGAAACATCAGGTAAGATAAGAATAGGGCTCTGAAGTTTTGCAAGCAATCAACGCCTGTTTTTATAGCTACTCTTAATGTTGTTTACAGCCACTGAAATGACTTACAAATACAATTATAAGTTCTTAACAGGCTAACATTTGTGTTTTACCACCACATGCTGAACCGTACTTCCATTGGAGTAATTAAGAGCCATGTGGCACAATGGTGTTTCATTATAATTGTTAATGCACAAAGAAAACAGCAGCTTGTTTTATTGTTTTGTTTGTCATCGTTTAAGGAATGTCTGTTTGCTTTTTTCAGGACTTGAGGATATTTTGTGCTTTATGTTCCTGTGCGAAGTTCTATAAATGGATGACATACTATATATATCACATGATTGTGCCAATTCTTTATAACAATTTTAAAAACGTTCTATGAAGCCGATACTGTACTGTTCAAACCAAACAGATAGAGATATGTGAGATTTACATTTGTGATATTAAATCTGCATGTTTATTTTTTTTATCATAAACAAACATTTTTAATATCCCTCAAATGTTTTGTTAACTAAGTGGGACTTTTTACAATTGAAAAATGGGCTTGTCAGTGCTTTCTGGTGGTGGCACTGATACAAATGGTAACACCACTAATTGTTTCTCAATTAGTGCAAACATCTTTGGCATTTCTGTACTGCAAATAGGCTGATGTGTTAGACTTTGGCTGAAACATAAGCTGATTGTGATCTTTGTATATATTGTTATTGCCAATGTATCATTCAGGATTAAAACTGTATTGTATGTATTCATATCTTCTTTCTTTTTCACAAGTTTGCGTAAAGAAAAAAAAACTTGAATTGCAAAATTTATAACTGCTGCTGCTATTACTTTCTTTTCCTATAGGTGGAGCATGTGCAGAACAAACCTGACAAGATTCTTCTCGGGATACCTGGCCAATAACACCAGACAAGCAAATCAACACTTCATTAGAACCTACGTACCATCAAACAAAAACCAAGAGAATCAGACAAATAAGTGTCTGTTCCAAAGAAAAGAAGAGTAAGACTCAAAGCACTGACTGTCTCCTGGAGATTTATCCTCCACAATAATGAGCAAATGTGTTAAATTTCCCAAGATGAGCCTTACCATTAGGTTTCAAGTCCTGCTCAATACAGCCTGCATAGAAGAGCTTTAATCCATTTCTGCCTGGGTTTGAACACGAGTGAGCAGAAGTGATTAATTGGGACCTGAGATGCCTCATTTCTGAGTAACATGAAAGCCTCAGTGGTGGTAAAACTATCCCTGCTGACTTATTTAGTTTTTAGATGCATCAAAAACAAACTGACCCCAGTTTGGGTGAAGTAAAAAAAAACAGACCGTGAAGAATGAGGGCTGGTTATATCCATACAATGTCAATGCTTGCCCTACAGTATAGACACATATTAGAATTCAAGGAGTGCTCTTGTTTGCTTCCAACGCACCAATTATCATTGAGATTTTCATCATGGACCCAGAGGTCCAGCAAAGATCCACAGGACCTGCAGGAAAGGCTACTAAGCAGTGAGATATCATCGTACAGAAAAGAAGAGAGGAAAGAAAACAAAGGGTACAGAATGAGTGATAGAAGGAAATGAGGGAGAGAGAAAGAAGAATGCAGCAATTATCTCCCAGCATCCTGATGCTATGACAGCAGTTGACAGGCAGGGAGAGCTGCAGCTTATTGCTAAGCTTTTATCATCACCGTCCACCATCCCGTCTTCCCACCAGCTCGCTTTTCCTCCCCATAATTTCTCTATGTACACAGTGAGAGAACTTCTCAACCCCCCTCTGATTGCAGCGCAAAGTGTGCGTGCGTGCGTGCGTGCATGCGTGTGTGAATATCTAATGTTTGCTATCCGAAGTGGAAAAACACAATTTTACTATACCTTCCACAAAATTTATGTATGGTCTTCAAAATGGAGTAAAATGAAGCAAAAAAAATTGAACACACTGGTTAAATCATATCTCTAATTGATCCCCTTGTGTATCAACAGATAGTAAAAAACCTTTGTCTTTTTGCCATTAGGAGTGTGGCTACTGTGATTGTGCATACAACCGAGGCTACACTAAGAAAGGCTGAGTGTAAAAAACTACAGTATAATGTAAAGAGTGGGTATCACTCAAAAAACATTAACAAGATTACCACATATGAGCAGATTTATCACAAAAACAGAAACTCGGAAAGCACAGATAGTAAATCAGTTGCCATTAAAACAAGCATTTATCAATCTGAAAAGAAAACGATTAATGAATAAGAAAACAGGGGGTGAATGACTAGTTTACACCACTGAGCTGAGATGAATCCCTACAGTATTCATCTGACTTTCTATCACAGAATTTACATTTCAGTGATTTGTTTCCATTGAATGGCAACAATTTCTGTAAAATCACAAGAGATACTTGAACTGGCATCATACTGTCAGTCACACTGCTGTATCAGAAGCTCTAGTCACTGTTTTTGTCTGTTTTACTCAGAAAATAATCAAGCTTTGAGTAGGGATTTGCCAACTGTGGAGGCAGTATGTTCAATTTTCACTTTCAACACTATACTATACAGAGACAACAAGAGACGCAGAGATAGTGGTGAGTTAGTGTCTGCCCATTAGGATGTAATTTGAGAAGAAACCAGAGCTGAGACAGAAGAGAGGAGCGATAACAGGCCCTCAGAGAAAGCTGCATTGAGCAGTAAATACAATACACCACAGCCATCATGGGCTAACTGCCCACTGTGTTCACAGTCCAATTCCCAATGAATTCTCTTCTCATTGTCATTACTTATGTCACCTCTGACTTCATGACCACAAGCGAACATACACAAACAAGCTCATCTGCTGCATCTAAGGTTAAAAGATAAATCTGAGTCCAAAACCAGCTATGTTCATACAAGCAAATACAGTCGTACACCCAACGTACTGGGTTTCAATCAAGCAGCAAAAAGAAGACAATGAGAAAGGCGACTATGAATAGTTGAATGGACGAGCTTGGAGAATCTATTTGTGCTGGGCTGCTATAGATAGGTCTGTGGATGAAAAACACAGATAAGGGCTGCATACAGTGTGTGTGAGACGGAGAGACAGAGAAACACACACATGCAACAATGAAACAAACTGGCTTCTCATCTGACTAAAATGAAAGCATGTCTACCAGCCACTATCATCAAACTCTGGGCTGCACTGAGGAATTTACAGTAACCATTGTTTTTTGTATTTTTTGTTTTTTGTTTTTTGTGTGTGTGTGTGTGTGTGTGCGTGTGCGTGTGTGGGCGTGTGCGTGTGTGTGCCGGGGGGCCCTGTTCAGAAGTCCCATTCTGCTTAAGGGTCACTATTTCTGCAGAAAGATAATCTCATTATGGTGTTTACCTCAGTGAACACATTCATCCTTTTAGTTCCACCTCATTTGACACTGCTGATTATGCAAACCCCTTCTTTGGTAGATTTTTGTCAAAAATTTCTGCTCCCATCCGTGTGTGTGTTTGTTGTGTGTTCATGTGTTTGCCAGGCCATAACAGATATGAGACTATGTACAAGGTTGAGGTGAAACTACTTTTATAAGTCTGAAGTCTCACTGTGCAGGTTCATGTTTGTGTGTGCATATTTGTGTTACCAAAGAAAAACGTTGCACTGATACGAATGTCAGATTTTGATGAAGCCAAATGAAACCTATTTGTGAGACTGTTTTACAGTGTATAGAGGAGAGACAGACCGACTGAGCAACACATTCTGACAAATAATAGAGAACATCTGAAAACTCATCACACCTGTTCTAGAAGCTACTTCATGAAATATGCTAAGATGGAAAAATAACACAGCTGGCGAGAAACACACTGCAACAATGTCAGCTATGAATATTTCACTACAGCACTGAGAAACAGAGAAATGATTGCCAGTATTGACACTTGCTCTATTAGAAACTGTGGTCATGATTTCTGATTAGTTACTAGTTGGTTGGTATTTGTGTCACTAGCTCAGTCACAGTTTTGCAGTTTTTTTAATTTTAGAGGCCTGAATTTTGCTCACCAGTGTCATAGTGCAGACGCAGGTCCTGACTGCGCTCTCCTACTGTCATGGGATTAAAACCCACAGTCACCTGCACACTCTCGCCAACATCAAGACTCCCACAGGAGGGTGTCACTGAGAAGGGCCTGGAAAATAAAACAGAATACAGTTTCACTGGGTGGAATCAAAAAATTACTTTGTGCAATGTTGTTTTAGAAACTGGCAGAAGAAAGCCAAATGTTCGATAAAGTGTAATTATAATTAATAGTAATGAAGAAGAAGGAGTTGTCAAGCAAAATGTTTGCTGTCAAATTATAATTATGAGGTAGAGTGTTAATGTATAATTTAAATGTTTACACACTGACAAATGTGAGTGTACTTATTGGGTATTTCATAAAGGCCTTGAAGATTGAAACAATCTGCTGTATAGTAAAACAAAGTAGGTTAAATCACTCAAACACAGTCAACATCAGCTTATCCTCACTAACTCTCACCTCTGTGTATGAAGTGTGAACTTAGCCTTGCTGTTTCCAATGTTGCGAACAAGGTGAGTTTTCTCTGTGGAGGCTTTGACAGGACAGACGGGTAAATGGATCTCGTCACGAAAGTCAAGAATGGCACGTGGCCCAATGGCATGGATTGGGACCTCAAACCGCTCTCGCTCAGTCACAAATATCAGTCTGTGGTGGTAGTCCTAGATGAACAAAATGAAAAAAAAAAGGTCACACTCAAGCTCCATATATGTTATTAATAAAACTTAAAGAGTCTAGAGACTTGCTAGCAGCTGTGTGAAGCTGTACTTGAGTGATACTTTGAACTAGATGCCTACATCAGCATGCTTACAGTGACAACACTCACATGATGTTTAGCAGGTATAATGTTGGACCTTATTCAGCATCTTAGTTTAGCAAGTTCAAGTATTTGGTACTAAAGTACTAAAGTAGAGAAATTAAAGGAACAATTAATTAAATTTGCCCCCAAATCATTTTTTTCCTCTTACCTGTAGGGCCATTTATCAGTCTAGATTGTTTTCTTGTGAGTTGCTGAGATTTGGAAATGCTGAGTTTTGGAAAGATCAGCCACAGAGATGTCTGCCTTCTCTCAAATATATTGGAACTAGATGGTTTGTGGTGCTTAATACATCAGAAAAAAATATGTTTGGAAAACTCAACAGCAGACACATAATCCACAGACTTGTGGTGGACAGA
Source organism: Lutjanus campechanus (assembly GCA_027495735.1). Classification (NCBI taxonomy): domain Eukaryota; kingdom Metazoa; phylum Chordata; class Actinopteri; order Lutjaniformes; family Lutjanidae; genus Lutjanus; species Lutjanus campechanus. Next base: position 2,280 of record JAJHUR010100507.1, on the reverse strand, counting down.
GTCAGTGGACAAATCAGAGTGAATTTCTGATTTTGAGTGAATTGTCCCTTTAAAATTTTCACCTGATGATGGTGCTAGATCAGTAGTCTGAGGTTAGGAGTTATGATGCGTTCCAGACAACATCAGAGATTTTCCCACTTATTACCAGGAAAACTACAATGGAAAACTACTTGTGAACTCGGGCCAAATCCATTTAGCTCGACTTCATGAAGAGATCATTGTCTGACGACATAACAATGTCAACACACTTTAAAGCCTGAAATAATACATACTGTCATGTCAAAAAATGTTGCCAATTTTAATAAATGCTGTAAAATTAAATGTAGAATGACATCTGTTATCTCACATGTTGTTTTTCCTCCTTTGTGTTTTTTTGCAAGGAGGCTACATTGCTGTGTGCACTTGCCTACAAAAGTCATCAATTTGTCAGGGTCAGTCATGTTTTTTGTTTACTTTTGGCGTTGTGCACCTGGAAGGCTTTGAGTTCGGAAGCTGGAAATTTCAACTGAGAGATTCCAACATCCAGTGTTGTCTCAAATGAAGCATTACTACAGTTCATCCTTTGGGGCTGATGAATGTTTGTCTCGTGGGGTTACCCCAGGCCTTTTAATAAGCAGGTTGCACACAGCTCTTGTACACTTTTAAGTGCATCTTACCGCCTGATACTATTGTTGCTACTTGTGTTGTGCTTTGCTAACAACATTGTTGCAATACTTTCCCAGTGTTCAAGTATAAGGCTAGCACTAGCATTAGCCTTAACACTAGCATTAGCATGGTAATCTAGCAGTAGCTAACAGTTAAACCATTTCAGCTTGCTGTGCTATAGAACAATAATCACAACCATTTGTAGGAAACATGCACAGCAACAAAAAGTTTTAACTTCAAGGTCAGATATATATACCGTAATTTCCGGACTATAAGCCGCTACTTTTTTCACACGCTTTGAACCCTGCGGCCTAAACAATGATGCGGCTAATCTATTGATTTTTACGGGCTAACGGCCTCCAGGGGGCGCTCTAGCAGGAAGCGCAAGCGCGAGACAGACAGGTGGACGAGATAATGCGGCGAAGAAGACGCTAGTTTGATTGGGTTGAAGAAGACGACTTCAGTGGTTTCAGTGCGCAGGAGGAAGAAGAAGATGAAGATGGCGATCAGTGACTTTTCTGGTAGGCTAACGGTCTACGGCTGGTTATTTTTTTAACCAGCTGTGTGACTGCCGAGTGACTGCTGTGTTACTGCCATGTTACAGGCACTGTTAGGGAAAAAAGCATTTATTAATTAAAATTTTTAAAAATCTTTCTCTGTACCATCTTTCTGTTTAAATATCGCATGTTACAACGTGGACACCTGCGGCTTATAGACAAGTGCGGCCTATATATGTACAATTTTATTTTTCTTTCTAAAATTAGTTGGCGCGGCTTATATTCAGGTGCGCTCAATAGTCCGGAAATTACGGTATATATATATTCTTGGGCTACCAAGTGTTTTGTCTGCTTTCAACCATCTAGTATGTCCTTCCTGCAGAGTGATCTGGTCCAACTTTCAAACAGAAGCAGGAGAGTCCAAAGCGTTTTATAGGGGAGGTGGGGGGTCAGAATGTACCATTTAAAGCTAAAGAGGGGTGTGTCCAGTAGTACTATAAAAAGGCTCTTTTAGGGGGCTACTCAAGTATGTGTGCATGATATTTATGTGCAAGCATATATGAGTGATGTGTTGATGTGCACTGAAATGTCTTCTATCTATGAATATTACATATGTTTCTTGACTGATTTTAATTAACTGTGGTTTGTTCTGTAGGAGGGGTTTCCAGTATACGTTTCCTTGGGGTCATCTGAAAAGTTTTGGTACCTAGTTTTTTTTCCTTAGTGTATTATTTGGCAGCAGTGTTACTGTGACATTGTGTTTCATTTTTTACAATGTGCTTTGGCAGTACTGTACTTTATCCTGGTCATGCTAATAGGGTCTCTTTGATTTGAAATCAAATTGTATTGATTGTATTTGAAAAAAGAAAAAAAAAAGAAAGAAATTGAATTATATTTTGCGGTAAAATGGAAGTTATCACTGTATTGATATGTATTATTTCAGTAAATACTTTCCAGTAAGAATCATGCTGTCTTCACTGAAAGAGTATTTTTACAGAGGAGTACAGAGGACTGATAGATGTATTTTTGCAGAAGATTATGATGTTGCAGTAAAGTTGGCCTTTGACCTTTTGGATATAAAATGTCATCACTTCATCATTTTATCCTACTAGACATTTGTGAAATACATGTATCTTTG
>JAJHUR010100503.1:0-10861 GCA_027495735.1 Lutjanus campechanus | reverse complement strand
GAATGGCAGGTGATCAAAATGTGTAATACAGATGTTCAATGCGTTGCATTGCTTTAACCAATGCACAATTGAATCATAATTAAATTCCAAAACATCCATTGTAATCTTCAGCAATTAATGACCGGTGCCATGCTCACCACCACCACAAAAACTAACTCTGATATTACAATCTGAACAGCAATAACATGCAACTACCATCTATTCAATTTTCTATTCGACTGCCACCTATCACAGTCTCTGGGAAGCATTTTATGACTGAAAATTGAAAAGTAAAAAACTTTGTGCTGCTCCACAGCTCTCATTGGTCAAAAGTATGCTGACCAGCAGGGTTTGAATTACACAGTGGTTTTCGGGGGATCTCTATTTTCCGGTGCACACGGCTTCTAAAACATACCATAAGTGTGCGTCAGTGCAGCCAATTAAAGCATGACTCTGTAAATCACACTATTGTTACTATTACATATAGTTCATACTGTCAATAACATTACATAGAGTCTAAATAACAAGAATATAAGGATACTGTTTCAAAAATCAAAGAATGCGTTTATCAATCAGAGCAAAAACAAGAAATAAAACCACGTGCCTCAAATGAAGTTTCTATGGCGCATTGCAGGCTTCAGATTTAAAATTCCAAAACCACAGAGCCAGCAGTATTTTAGGAGAAGGTCGCTATTCATATGCATCTATTTATTTGTTTAGAATTAATTTAAAGAAGAAGATGAGGCAGAGACGGTGGTGAGGAAGAGGAGGATGATTAATAATAATTAATTAATCGGCATGAAGTAAGTATTTAAAATAAAACAAATCGGACTTGGAGTAAAAAAATAAATACGCAACACAGAAGTGTCCAGTTACATTATGATTTGTGATCATAAAAAAGTGTTTATATCAAGTCTGTCCATATTCACACGTGCGTCAAGGTGCTTTCAGTGCGCGTTTAGACATTTAGGACAATGAGTGTATTTCAAAACGCAAGCCTTCAGTGCGTTTTGGTCTTAATATTCCATCATGATCTGATCTTTGTGAATGTAATCTAATGTGGAGAGTTTTCAAATCAAAATTAACTCGCATTTCTTTTTACATGAGAGGATTTCATAACGTATCACAGGCACAAAGAAGCAGCTGTTCTGCTGCGTGCGTCTCTCTCTCTCTGTCCCTTCACTTTCCTGTCGTTTCCCTTCTGTCTGTGGATTATTATAATCGGGATATAGTGGCATTGGGGCCGAAAGTTCACAATGAAAAGCAAACAGGTACCGAAGTACGTTATGTGTTCTGTCTGTCTGTCATCAGCTCCGCTCCGTGTCAGAACCGCGGACAGCGCAGTGGTCAGTGAGGCGCACAGAACAGGGCACACAACATGGTGTTAATTAGTGAAGATACATGCTCGGAAATTATAATATAATGTGCAAATAGACAGATAATATTGCCATATTTTCACTATTATTATTTATTTCAGGACCATCATGTTTTAGAGCTCCCCCCAAATGTCCCAGATTAGGCCGTATGGGTTGATGGACTTGACCAACTACAAATCAGAGTAGGGTCTGCTCTACGGGTGGCCACTGGGGTGGCCAATGAGATTTGGGGGGTGGCCGTGGCCACTCCTGGCCACCCCTCTAGCCACGCCCCTGCTCTGAAGCCCTCAGGGTTCCCCTCTGACACCACTGAACTAAACATCAGAGCTCTCCTTCACTACAGATACTGAATACATGCTTACAAATGAAATTTGTTACATATTCCATCAGAGTGCTCTAGTTAGGAGTTTGGATTACTTTTGGAATACTTCAAAATCATTTTTCTGAGTCCATTTGTCTGGGTCACTCTGAATGTAGTTAACTCTTACTTTTGGGAATGACCTCACTGCAGAGATCCATTTACTCAGCACCATTCAACAGTCACAAACAGTAAAGTGGTTTATGTAAAAAAAACACATGTTCAACAGAATATGATGTGAGTCTTGTGGTGAATAAATTGATTGTATTTGTGGCTAATTAACAACACATATTGGTAATTCACGCAAGCTTATTAACCAGCTAGTTAACCAAACTAACGAGCAGGTCAAGTCAAACTTTTTAGCCCAAATTCACAAAACACAATTTGCCTTGTGGGGCCTTTACAGTCTGCACAGTGTACAACTGTCCTCAATGTTAGACCCTCATTATCATGACAGATCACAGTACCAAGACAAAAAAGAACTTAAAGTACTTAAACATCAAATTTAACTTGAAGCCTTTTGATGTTGAAAATAGGGGTGTCAACGTGTCTGTGTAGGTTCTCAGTCATCCAGGTCATGGTATCCGTAGCAAGGTTTGCTGTAGGCAACTGGACTTCATAGAGTTCTTGAAGACGTTTCGCCTCTCATCCAAGAGGCTTCTTCAGTTCTGACTGACTGGCTTGGGAGTTCAGGTATTAAACCACTGTGTGGTCGTTAACAGCTAGAGGGGGCATGTGTCTCAATTGTCCCCCTTCCATTGTGTGGACCTTGAGTTTCACCTGGGGGGGAGGTGTGAATGAGGGTCATTCACAAGTCCAGTTGCCTACAACAAACCTTGCTACGGATAGGGGTGTCAACGTTTACAATTTTTTCTACACGTGTAAATGGGACTTCTAGCCGACGTGTACCCGGTTACACGTCAGAGATTTATGATCTTTTTCTATCGCAGTTGCGCTATATTTTTAAACTTAAAGTGCAAACTGCATCCCTCTCTCGCAACGGGAGCTGCGTCTGAATTTTAATATACGTCTCATAGTAAAAGTAATCTGGAATTGGCGAGAGAAAGCAACTCAAAAAGAAGCCAAAGTAAGCTGAAGTGAGGAAAAACTTCACCTTTATATCCACAAAGTTAAAAAAGTAGAGGGGGACTCTCAATTATTCACCAAAATTGGTGAAAAAATATGTTTTCTTCCTCCTCTTTAGACGCGAGGATATGTGATCTAATGATCTAGTGATATAATGTACAACAACATGCAACAATATAGGCTAAAATAACAAGCCATTAACAGTTTTTGTTTTCACCTGCACGACATTTGCGCATGGAGAAGATGATGAGCGCCGCGCTCTTCTCAAGTCCTCCGCAGCCTATTCTACACAGCAGTTGTCTTGCTTGCGGGTTTTTTTTTAATATCAGCGTAACATTGCGCCCCATGCATCTATTATGTGTGCGGATAACTGCACTAGTGGGAAAATTTAAGTGTATAGTTAGTAAATGTTATTATCTGAAGCTTTCAGGCAACATGATCACCCCTAAAAATACTATATATATTTGTGAGAAATGAACGAGGAGGAGGAAAAAATTACGTGTGCACGGTTATTGATTTTTCTAAACGGTTATGATTTGTTATCCGTGTACCCGTTTACACGTGTAGATGTTGACACCCCTGGTTGAAAGCAGCAGGTTAAAGGCAGCAGAGCTACTCTGGCCTGCAACATTGTGACCTTCTTGACCATGTGTATCTGTAAAATGCAGGGGTGGAAGTAACTAATTACAAATACTCAAATTACGCTAATTAAGTAGTTTATTGGGGTACTTGTGCTTTCATGAGTAGATTTTGTCTGTACTGGAAAAAATGAGAAAATGAGATAAAAATGTGTTTTGTATCTCAGAAATGATCAATGATTAATTGATTGTTTACATCTTCAAATATTGGTTAAGGGAAATGCACAACATTTGCAGCCCAGCAGAGGTGATTGTGATCACTGAGCAGAACAGATCAGGAGTTGGGAGGAATTCAGACTGAAGATTTGGACAAACAGAAACTATTGATGATGCTTTAAACATCAAACATAGATAATGCTGAGTATTTTTTGAGACAAAAATCTTGTACTTTTACTAAAGTATTTTTCTAACACCAGTACTTTTACTCATGATTGAGTAATATTTTAGTCATGTAGCAGTACTTCTACTTATGAACAGATTTTCAGTGCTCTGACTGTATTCAGAATACCACTAATTTAAACAGTAACAGAATACAGTTACTCATAGTTTGTATTTTAAATGTGTTTTCTGTTAAACTCCAATACTGCTCACAGCATAGTCCAGGACCTGATGGTGTAATGAGTTGTCTTAGTAAATCAGACACTGAATACATACAGATTGTTGCAGCAAATTCATGAACAACCACATGAACCATTTTCTCAGTAATTTGTCCTCAGTTGGTTGCAGTGTAACAGCAGGAATCAGGATGAATCTCCTTATGGTTTACTGATCATAGTGATGTTATGAAACAAATAATGAAAATAAATGTAATTACAGTTTTGTTTTTTCACACTTTTTGTCCTCAGAGTGTAGATATGTCTGCTGCCAGCTGTCTGCTGACTGAAGATCAGTTTCTGTGCTCCATCTGTCTGGATGTCTTCACTGATCCAGTCACCACATCATGTGGACACAACTTCTGTAAAACCTGCATCACTCAGCACTGGAATATTAATGTCCAGTGTCAGTGTCCAAACTGTAAAAAGGTTTTCAACACAAGACCTGAGCTGCAGGTCAATACTTTCATCTCTGAGATGGCTGCTCAGTTCAAACAGTCAGCTCAACAGAAAACCAGCAGCAGCAGATCAGAGCAACAAGTTTCCAAACCAGCAGAAGTTCCCTGTGACGTCTGCACAGGAACCAAACTGAAGGCCCTGAAGTCCTGCCTGGTGTGTCTGGCCTCCTACTGTGAGACTCACCTGGAGCCTCATCTGACAGCTGCACCCCTGAAAAAACATCAGCTGATCGACCCTGTGGAGAACCTGGAAGGCAGGATGTGTATGAATCACGATAAACTGCTGGAGCTGTTCTGTAAGACTGACCAGATGTGTGTCTGCATGCTCTGCACTGTTTTAGACCACAAGACACATGATGTTGTTCCTCTGAAAGAAGAATATGAAGGAAAGAAGGCTGAGCTGGAGAAGACAGAGGCTGAAATTCAGCAGATGATCCAGAAGAGACGACTGAAGATTCAGGAGGTCAAACGCTCAGTGGAGCTCAGTAAGGAAGATGCGGACAGAGAGACAGCAGGTGGAGTTCAGGTCTTCACCGCTCTGAAGGAGTCTGTTGAGAGAAGCCAGGCCGAGTTCATCGACACGATCAAAGAGAAGCAGAGAAAGACAGAGAAACAGGCTGAAGACTTCATCAAAGAGCTGGAACAGGAAATCTCTGAGCTGAAGAAAAGAAGCACTGAGGTGAAGCAGCTCTCACACTCTGAAGACCACCTCCACCTCCTCCAAAACTTCCCATCCCTGAACACTGCTCCACCCACCAAGAACTGGACAGAAGTCAGTGTCCGTCCACCTTCATATGAGGGGACTGTGGTGAGAGCTGTGAATCAGCTGGAGGAGACGCTCAGTAAACAGATGAAGAAGCTGCTTGAGGCCGAGCTGAAGAGGATCCAGCAGTTTGCAGTGGATGTGACACTTGATCCTGATACAGCAAATCCTAAACTCATCCTGTCTGATGATGGAAAACAAGTTAAACATGGTGATGTAAAGAAGAATCTCCCAGACAATCCAGAGAGATTTGATTATTGTGTTAGTGTCTTAGCAAAGCAGAGTTTCCCTTCAGGAAGATTTTACTATGAGGTTCAGGTTAAAGGGAAGACTGACTGGGCTTTAGGAGTTGCCAGAGAAACTATCAACAGGAAGGAACATATTACACTAAATCCTCAGAATGGTTACTGGACAATACTGTTGAGGAATGAAAATGAGTACGAAGCTGCCCCTGACCCTTCAGTCCGTCTCTCTCTGAAGTCTCAGCCTGAGAAGGTGGGGGTGTTTGTGGATTATGAGGAGGGTCTGGTCTCCTTTTATGATGTTGATGCTGCAGCTCTTATCTACTCCTTTACTGGCTGCTCCTTCACTGAGAAACTCTACCCATACTTCTGTCCATTTCCTAACAACAGAGGTAAAAACTCTGCCCCTCTGATCATCTCTCCTGTCAATCACACTGAGTAGAACAACCATTTGATTTTATACAGAAAGATTCACCATCATGATGTAATAAAAGTATATTTATTGATGATGTATGGTGCATAAAATGCAGTTTTTCAGATTTTGATCAAAGCCTGTTTGTTCTGTAAATGTTTTCCTGTGATGTGTCGCATTGCTACTCATTAGTGCAACATTAATAACTGAATTATCTGCCTTCAAGACTGTTAAATCATCAGAAAAAAGTGTTCTCAGAAATAAGAACCACTTGTATGTTTCTTAAAGGTTTGGGTTCCAAACCTTCAAACCTTTTTATTGTCTGATCATTGTATAAGTAATAGCACAAATGACCTTTTTTTAAATAAATGACAGAAAACTCATTTATTGTTCTCTCTTTTTGTTTTTAAATAAACAAAATCAAAATAAAGTTGTAATTGTGTCTGATTAAATTATTTTATTTTTAGTTGATATCAAAGCTGAAAAAAGCTGAGCGTATTTCTAATGACCAACAAATCATGTGATTAAAAACACCATCAGTTCTCTGTAATTTAAATTCTTATTTTCCTCCTTCTCATATAATCTGTGAGAAATCTTTTGGATAGATAAAAGCTGCTCAACACTGCAGTGAAATGCTGAATGATTAGTCACTATGATGGATAATAGACTGTACAGTTTATGAACAGATACAGACTGAAATGTTACAGTCAGAATGACACATTGTACATCAAAGTACAATTAATTCCATACAAAAGTACAAAAAATTTGGTTGCCATACTTAAGTTTTGGAGAAAATCATGTAGTTTTACTCCACTGCATCTGTCTAATAGCTGGATTTTCTGGTTACTTTTCAGATTTGCATTTTACATTCAACACAAATAAACTCAAATCACTATTGTTGTGTAATCTTGTAGTATGAAACAATCACTTACTTTTTGGTAATTGTGGATCTATTTATTACAGTCTAAAACTTCTAAATTGATAGGACTTCATCTAATCCATTGCCTGATATGATGACATGACTCCCCACAAACTGAAGATGCTAAGTTTGCAATTAAAAAAATGATGCATTTAAATTTCTCAACGGTATAAAAAGTACTCATATCTAAGGCCACCTGTAACAGCTACAACATTAGCATCAGTAACTTTCCACTGTGAAAGAGACAATTCACAGTATTGCTTGACTATGTTTTTTGATGTTGAAAATTACAGGTTGCTGCTGTAAATAGTTTCAAAAATTAAAGATTAAAGTTTAAAGAAATTAAAGTTTAATATTAGATTGATGGTGGGATTGTTATGTGGTCTGTTACAGCCTACTGACCCAATATCCAGGATGTTTTACTTGATCTAACACTCAACTGTTTTGTCATTTTGTAGTAGGGTTTTGATTTCTGTGATTTTTAAAAAATTACTTGGGAATTCATAGCTCCTTTGCTGCAAACTCTCCACAACTGAGATGCCCACAAATAAAGTTTTCACATAACTACAAAATAATAATAATAATTATAATAATAAAAATTAATGCACAAAATTAAAAGTGAGTCAGTGTGCTGTGAAACTGTGCCTACATGGGGCATTAAAAAAAGTCAATCTTGGGTACCTGCACACCAATTTATCAATCAATTTGGCTGGGTTAGGCCTTGTTCAGACCGGACGCCGAAGCGCCGCGAAGCGGAGCGCCGCCGAAAATCGTGAGCTCGCCGCAGCCCTCCTGTTCATACCAGACGCGCATTTCTCCGCGATGGTTGTCAAGCGCTGCAGCTCCTCAGCTGTTGTTTAGAGCTGCTTTTGACATCATGGATAAGTAAATAACCTCATAAAATTATAATGCCATGTTTTCCTGACTGTACCCAGTTTGTCCACTTCTTTTATTTATCCGTGAATGAAAGTAGTAGCTAAGAATATCTAGGCCATTATTTAATCTACAGAGGCCATATATTTCACAATCTCAAGAGGGCACTTGAATTTGCACAGAACTTGTGGGACACCTTTTGATTCAAACAATAGGCTATACTTACTTGTTGATCCAATTGCATTGGCAACAGTCTCTGCCCCTCACTCTCGCTCTCGCTCTCCCCGTTTGTTTTGACACCCCACCCTCACCTCCTGCAGCCAGCCCCACCGTCTCTGTGTGTGTGTGTGTGTGTGTGTACGTGTGTGTATGTGTGTGTGTGTGTGTGTGTGTGTGTGTGTGTGTGTGTGTGTGTTTTAACCTCTCGCACGCTATGTTAAGATACTGACAAATACATTGAACGCACAAAACTATGATAACATTAGTCAATCGCTGTGTTTTATTTTGAAAATTGCTTTATTTTGAAAATTCACCGGATTATCTCGTTTTTCTTTGGGTGACTTCCTGCCAAGATTGACGCGATCACTCGCGGCTCGCGAACAAAATAGAGCAGACGCCGAAACCATTCGTGCAGGCCGCGCGCGATCGCGGCGCTTCGCGGCGCGGCGCCTCTAGTGTGAACTACACCATTGTTTAACATGTGCGCCGAAAGGAACCGAAGTCCGTTCCGCGGCGCTTCGGCGTCCGATGTGAACCCGGCGTAAGCGGTGTTCAATTTTAATTTAAATTTTCTTACTGACAGACTAGTCGACTAGTATAAATTAAATTTTGGATTTTAATCAACAAGGTGATTCTCTTCCCTTTCTCAGAGTTGGGTGGCAAAGTTGACAGCATCTCATACATTTTTGGCTTGGCTGGGTCTGCTGTTTTCTTAATGGTGCCAGGCATTAGCTTCTCAAAGTGACATCATCTAACGTGGTTTCTCAAGTTAGAGGTATTTTCAAGGTGTTCATGATTCTCAGAAACTTCATAAAATCTGAAATGTGACAAGAGGTCTGCTTTTAAAATACTAGTTGCGTTGTTTTTTATCACTTGCTCTTGATTTTCACCTCCCTCACCCATATTGCGCTTGCCCTGTTCTTCCACAATTCAATACAATGTTGCTGGTTGCTGCAGCGCTGGTTGCTACCGGGAAGTTATTTTGAATTTTAGAACTTTATTGTCCAGCCGTGGCCGGAAAATCAAAACGGAACATCTCTTTGCCATAATCAATTATGTTCTGTCACTGCATCGATGCAGAATCATCCACATCACGATGCATCTTAGAAGCAATTAATTTCAACACCCCTAAAATCCATGTTGACAAATTTTCACCACTGTCTTTCCAGTATCTAAACCAGTAGTCTACAAGAATGACTTTCATAAAAAATACAGTATTTTCCTGCCTGAATCATTCTTCAATCAGGTTCATCAGGTTGTGAGGATGAAGTTCGTTTTTACCTTGAAGAGTGGTGCACTGTTGGCTCTCTTTAATGACTCCTCCAGACTGAAGCCAAACAACACCTCTGCCTCTGCATCCCTCAGAGTGTAGCTCTGCTCATCTGCAAGACACACACACAATGAGGAAAAGGCCCTACTGAAAAAAGTCAATTAAATGATTAAACAACACACATTTTCAATTTCTACTTTAACAAAACAAAACAGAAGGGAAAAAGGAAGAGGAAGAAACTGAAAGCAAACTTTTATTATTTTGTAGATAAGAATTCTTGCAGTTTCAGGCCAGATATAAAGCACACAAACACACGCATACCCACAAATTTCTGGCTCCTCCAGCTCTCCTCCAGCCACTCTGGACTGACGATGTGTTTGACCACAGACATGGCAGTGAGGAACTTGACAGTGCGAGTCACCTTACTGGCCACCAGGTGAGTTACTTTCTGAATGTTGTCTGCCACTTCACCACCTAAAGCATGTAACCTCTGCAGGGGAGGACAAGATGACAACAGGACATCAAACATAGCAGGACTCAATGGAGAAGCTCATGTTGAGTGTGAAATGTCTATGTGAAGTCTGACTTTACCTTTGTGAACTGCTGTACTTGTGTGGGCTCAAAGCCTGTGAACATGACTCGAGGAGTGGACTCTGGAGGCAGCTTCTTACTAGGGGACTGCATCTCCTCCAGTCTGCACACACAGAATTGTACTTTTACCCACAATATCATCATTATATGGTAATCTGGACAGTGCTTGGTCCAGCTGCACCATTTAATGCTGACAAAGAGCCTGTACAACAACACAAGTCCAACATACCCAGGATATCTTTCTGTTGTCTGGCTTCATGAAACCAGCCACTGTAGTCACACTAAGTGACCACATGACAGCATTTATCAATTTAGTAGGTTGTTTGCATAAAAGGGGTGGGGTTTTCAGCATATGACTGATCACAACAAGTGATCAAGTCTACTGGCAGCAGTGTCATATCTTACAAACAAAGAGCAATATAATATATATAACATATAACATTAGACGAATATGACAACGTATAACATAACGTTTTCATAACATTATCATAATCCAGGCTAAAAGCAACACAGTTGCAGCTGCCAAGTGCAGGAAGAACAACTGTCAAAACAAATCAACCCTTGTGTGAATAATAGTTAATAATAATTAATAATGTTTATAATGATAATAATGACGATAACAATAATAATACATTCATTTTATATAATTTTTCCGGATACTCAAAGACATCTTACATCACTTAAAATGATCATAGAAAACAACACACTAGAAATATGTAACATTAGTCCCAATTTAAGACATCATTAGGGCATAAGTAGATCTGACTGTAATTATATTTGCATATTCCATTAAATTAATGTGTTGTTTCTGTTAGTGCAGTGATTCCCAAAGTGTGGGCCGCGGCCCCCTGGTGGGCCGTGGTGGTACTGCAGGTGGCCGTGAGAGGTCATTAAAAATATGATTCATTTTTGCAAATATGATTTTTTATGATTTTTATTGTAAAATATTTATTGCACGATTTTTAAAAAATATTTAGAAGTAATAACCTATTGAGTGTTATTGACCTCTCACAATATTTTAGGAACCTTATACAGTTTATGATCGGAACGTAGCTCTCTGGTCATCATGACCGGGGGTCATAAT